>JASTWP010000647.1:0-122408 GCA_030770255.1 Temnothorax ravouxi
TTGAGGACCTTTATTAAAAGCCATACTATGCAAGGTAGCTTTAATTTTTGTTAAAAGATTCGCCTCGATTGCATCACACAATTTTTGGGTACACCGTATTCTCGATTTAAAAGAGTTATTATAAATAACCTTTGCAATTGGAGAACGAATTCAAGGCGAATAAGCTTCTCGTAAATAATTTGGTAGATATGGCGTCGTCGTCATTCGTAAAGAATTAAGAAGAAGTTTGCTGGATGAAAAAGATAAATCGAATATATATATATATATATATATATATATATATATATATATATATATAAAGTTGTGTATCGTTGAAGTTCCAGGTAACGCGTCGTAATATTGCAGTGTGACGTAAGCTTTAGACACATAACGTGCTTTATTCGGACCAGCAGCGTTAACAAGTTTAGAGCTATCTATCGATTTATGACAATGCCGACGTAATATAGCAAAATGAAATGGAACGAGGACAAGATAAAAAATGGCAATAAAAAATATAATACTCCTCGGGCGTGAAAATGGCTACAATATCGGTGTCTATATAATGCCAAATTTATATTTTATGTAAGTAAATAGAATATACATGTCCTACTTACTTACCTAAAATATAAATCCATAATATATTACAATAAGCAATGTTTTATCCAAAAACAATATCAGATTATCTTATATTAATATAGCAATGATTTTAGTTTAATATTGTTTTTATGATAAAAATTATATTGTATTTTTAACTTGTCGTGTCGTATACAGAGACATATATGTCCCTTTACAGAGAAAGAACTATACATAGAACTATAAGGATAGAAACTGTATCAAGTTCGATACAAATTGTTTCGTAGATACATACTGGTGCACGGGTAACCAGATACTCCGGTACGTAATGGCGAGGGTGTATTCGCGATGCGATTGAGTAGAAATGGGTAGGATGCGAGGAAACTGTATATGGTGAATTTATTTCTGCATTTTCTTCTGTCAAGGCTATTCCTTACCACGGCTTTTCTGTAATTCTATATAGTATCTAGAGTATAATGGCGGTCGAAACGTAACGCAAATTGTCATTACAAAATTCAGTTTTTGTTTGTAAATTTCCAATTACAGTTTAATTTGGAAAATTCAAACTTCGTTGTCACATCTTTCTTCTCTATAAATTCAGTTTTGTAAATTTCCAATTACAGTTTAATTTGGAAAATTCAAACTTCGTTGTCACATCTTTCTCTCTATAGAGCTACAAATAGAAAATAGCATTTGCAACAATCGGATTTTGCATCGGATACTTTTTCGAAACTTCTTTTCCGATTCTTAAAATATGGATGTATGATGAATAATAACTCATACCCGTTCAACGACTCACTTATTGACCGGACAGTTTCTCGCCATCGTCGTTTACTAGTCTCCTCCGTTTCCTCAACCAGCCTGCGTGTTAAGTGAGATATCAGCGGAGGGATGTCTTTTTACGCTCGCGCAAATTATGCAGGGTACCGCGGGCTGTATCTCTCAGAATGCATAATGCGACAATAGCGCGATAACGCGCGCGCGGAATGAGTCGTCTAGCGTCTTATGCAAATCTTCGAAAGGAGCACTTTGTAATAGGCAATAACGTTAACACCATGCTACCTCGTAGAGCGTATCCCGTATAATGGCAGAAATGTTTTTATGCGCGGCGTGTCGTTAAATCTATATAGAGACACTCGTCACTCCCGGCATGCCGCCATTACGACGGATCGGTTGAGTTAAGCGCGATGCAACGAGGTTTGACGAAATGGAAAAGAGCACTGCGTCAAAATGACATTAATACCTTGAGGTTTCGAAATTAGCATAATGCTCGTTCTGAGTCGTTCCCGCTGCTTGTACGGCTCGCAGCTTTTCATAAATAAATTATTGCTAATTACATACTTGATACAGCATCGTTCAGCATTTATTTCATTCATTATAGACATAATCATATTTCTTATATAAAATATATCAATTATTTGCATATTTATTTGGTATATGTACAAAAAAAAAAAAACAATTTTGCTGAAGGTTAAATCTACAACTAGAACACAGATCTGAAAATAATTATTTTGGGCCATCTGAATAATTATATTGGACACTCAAGCTGGTTGCTGGAATTAGATTCAAAACTTTGCAGCATTTTATTATACTTGAACGTCCTACATAATTATTTTTGATGATTCAACATAATTTTATTTTCATCAGATCTTAATTTCGCCTAATTTGTACTTGAGCAAAACCATTCCTTTCCGTATATTTCTTAACATTTCGTGAATAGTTTTATGGATAGCTGGATGAAAAGTAATTGAAAGTAAATGGAGAAAGATAAATGTGTTGTTCAATATTTTACATATTTCTTAGTTAGCAATATGCGCATCTTCTTTTTTCTTTTCATTCAAATATCGCGTCCATTGCGCGGGGGCTTGATGCTACAATTTCGCGAAAAGACAGACATACGAGACCATGGTTAGCATACGAAACGACATTGCGAAGGAAGGCGTTTCGCTGCCTCAAAGGTGGATGAAGAACTTGACAGCGTCTACGAGCTTAGACGAGTGTGGGTGCAGCATCTCCTCATCCTTTCTTTTACCCCAAAAGGTTACGTGGGTGGCGTGGTAGCTGGGTGACGTGTATTTTACGTGCCGCCTTTATTTCGATACGACGGGGCTTCGATCTCCGTCCAAACCTAATTTGCGTTTCCATCTCGCGAGCAAACACTCTTCGAGAGCGCGGAGACAGGCGGGCGACCCCGAGAGCGATTCTCCTCCATTTCCCTCCCCTCCTCCTACTTCCGTTCGTAATCCCTTCTCCTGACACAGGGTATCCGCGACACCGTCGTTATACGTCATACGCAGACACATCGCGTGTACCGCCGAACGCTGCATGGGCGTGCCTCTTTGAACTGGTTCGAATTTCCCAACAAGGCGGCACAAGGGCTGTGATCTGACTATGAGGGAATATCGCCTTCAGCTCCAGAAGTGTCCATTCTGGACACATCTATTGATTTTTATACTCGGCAATAGACGATTTTTGATCTCATAACAAAAAAATAAAGAATAAAATTGTGTTCGTACAGTATTCTTTAATATTAAAAAATCCATTTTTTGCAACAAATTAATATATTTTTAAACAATTTCAATGATTCTATGGTTAATATTTATATATCCTATAATTAAAATAATATTGTTAACAAAACCGAATCTCTTCTTTCTAAAGCGTTGTTGCTATTATATGGTTTATAAATTTATCGTAACAATCTAAAAGTTATATATATTTATATCTTTATAATTTAAAGTATAATTTTTTGTGTTATTAAAAGTTAATGGTATATCTTTCTGTAAATTTCAACAAATTTAGAGTTTTAAATAAAAATAAAATAGCGATTTGAAAAGTTTTGTCGCTTGGGTACAAGTGACTGTGACAAGTTTTAATCGTACAAAAACGTGGTTCATTAAAATTGTTAAAATCTGTACTTACCGTATAATAGCTTTCATCGAAGACGAATCTTCTTGTCTTGCCAAGAAATATATAACGAAAAAGCGAAGAACCTCGATTTTCGAAAGAAGCAAACTAAACGACATTAAAAAACGCATTAAACCAGCATCGTCATCCCTGAGGAAACCTAAAGAAAACAATGAACACGCAGGAATATCGATTTTCTGATAAACTAGGGTTTAACAGAATACGTTTGAGATTCAGTACAGATTCAGTAGAGGCTTGACTTCTTTTCCTTGAGTTTCCATAAACCAAATAAATTTGCAGTTTGGTGAGGACGGAGAGGAATGCAACATGTAAACATGTAATGGAAGATGTATTCGAAGATTCGTAGCAACGATGATTATTTCGAATGCAATTCCCGATTCCTACTCAATCGCTTGTACACGAGAGCATTGGCCGATTAGATAAATAATCGATTTTTAGTTGACTGATGTGAAACATTATTTATATTTTTTTTGCAATATATGAAGTTAAAAAAATTAGCGAATTTCTTTGTTTAAACGCTAATTTGAAAGAGCGTCAAGGCCACTGGTATCACGTGAAAGAGAGAGAGGTTCCTTTGGTTCTAAAAATAGATACCACGTGCATGCGCCTCTATCCTGTTTACTTTTTGTGCCAGTGTGGTTTTGTTCGTGAGCGCTTATAAGGTCGCACGGTGAACAGTACATGAATATCGTACACAGTGTTATGAATGGTATACGAAGGCTTTAAAAGAGTGGTCGGCTATCCAATAGGTCGACGATCCACGTTCAAGCCGGCCGTCAACGTCGACAGCCGCCCATAAACCTGCTTTAACATTTCATAAGTTTCAGTGAATGATTTTTCCGAGCTTAAAACAAGATTTAATGTTCACACGTCGATTTTCATATAGAAATCGATCGCTCTAAAAAATCGCGAACCGCACCTTATACGTTTACAAAAAAAAACCACACTGCATAAAAAGTAAACAAAATAAAGCGCTGCACACGGTATCAATTTTTAGATTAGAACACAGATTCTTCCGTCACGTGACATACAATCTTGACGAGCTTCAAATTGTTGCATAAATAAACAAGTTCGCTAATTTTTTAAACAGATCCTCGTATGTGATAATCGACAAAATTATTTACGGCGTGAACACGGTCGGTCACGCGTCGTGTCGAGCGACGCGATTGCAAGCCCGTGATTGAAAACTACGGCAGTCAAGTCGTCGCCGGCAATTGCCGATAAGCGAGTTTATCACGCGACATTGGTTCTTCAAATTATATATGGTTATATATAATTATATACGATTATATCGGGCCATTTTTTATATCTAATTATATCTAATGTCGATTTTATATAAACATATATGATTATATCTGATCATTTTTTCTCGGGTTAGAAAGTTGCACATTGCTTCCTTATCATTACAGACCGTTACCATTGCTCCTATTTTATTTAATGTATAATTTATTAGTATTTATTAGTTTGGCTTCTTCAGGAAGCCTAGAGAAAGCTTTATGAGCGAAATAAAATAGGAGCAATGGTAGCGATCTGTATAATGATGAGGAAGCAATATGCAAGTTTCTAATTTACACACTTTTTTAATTTTAAATTTATCCTTTTTATAAATTGATAGAGGGTCAGTTTTGTAGCACAAGGGTTTTACAATCGACACAATTTCAAATTAATGTTGACTTTGGGAGTTTAGGCTACATGGTCCATACATGAACTTTGCATATGGACCTTTGATCACATATAATAAAGCTGGGCCTAATCTACCAAATCTTAAAAAATTTATTATATGTATGAAATAGAGATAGAAAAGACTGAGGAATATAATATAATTATAAATAGCCCGATATCTCTCAACATTGGCAGAAGTTAGAGCAATCACAAACATTTCTCAAAAAATTCAAAATTTTATAAAGAAAGAACCTTTTTACCGATTATCGCCAAATTCAATACCAACCTTCCCCCCTTTGATGATACTCTATATAAAATTATACGTATATATACATTTTTTAAGTAAAAATTGGTAACCCTTTCACCGATCCTCGCCAAACTCAATAACAACACCTTACTTAAATGATACTCTATCCATCAAATAACTTATATATTTTTTAGTTAAAAATCGGTAACCCCTTCATCAAATCTCGTCAAATTCAAAACAACCTTCCTTTAATAATATTCTATATAAGCTTTTTAGACAAAAATCGGTGACCCCTTCACCGATCCTTTCTAAAGTCAATAGCACCTTTAATGATAAGGGTCTCGGTAAGGGATAAGCCCCGGTTTCCCCTACTTTATCCATAGAAAAAATAAGCTCGATATCTCAAAATTTGCGGAAATTAGAGCAATTACGTAGATCTTTTTTAGACAGAAATCAGTAACCTTTTTATTATTAGCAATTTTTATAATTTTTTATATTCTTTAGTTTTTTTACCCTTATTTCATACACAGTGTTTTAGGGTTAAATGTCTTGACTTAAAATATAAACTTAGGACCTCAAAACAAGAAAAAATGTTCCTACTACAAACTTGGGACAACTTGGCAACTAAAGAATTTTTGAAATGTACAAAAAACATTTTACAAACAACGTGATAAAAATAACCATGCATATTGGTGTGTTTTAAAAAATTATTGAAATTTCCTAGATATGTTTTAGTAAAATTAATCAAACATATTTTATATTTTAATGTAATAGATATTAATATTTTTTATTGGTAGATATTAATCAGAATAGCTCGCATAAAATTCTTTATAGTAACATATTATCCCACAACTATCATGATTTCAAGGTAAATTATAAGAAAAAATTCTCTCTGTGTGTTGATTACATTATCATATTAATAACATTTTAAATGAGCAAAAATATGTAAACTTTTTGACCACTGAGTTACCTAAACTATTACAAAACATTTCCATAGTTCAAAGAAATCAGATGTAGTTATCAATGGATATCCAGCTCAATGCATTTATAGCCTGTATTAAATAATGTAAAATAATCAATAGGAACAAGCTCGTGTATAAAGGGGGGGGGGTTTTGGATTTTCCCTCGGGTGAGGGAGGATAGGTGCTTTTTGTCTAAAACAATCTAGCACTAAACAATGTAAACCGTTCCTAACAAGGATTTCCTCTAATAATCATTCCACTTTTACACTTTAATTATCTATTTCTTCCAAATAACCCAGGACTGTGCTCGTCCACGTCAGAGCACAGCCCGCCATCTTTGGCACTCCGCTCGTGTATAAATAACAGGACAAGGTTAACGACCAATAACGAGCAATAAGGATAACAAAATTTCAAATATATTGACAATATTAAATTTGGACGTTTCGGCAACATCGTGCCTTCATCAGCCTAACAAATTATAATAAATTAATCATCAATAATCACGAATAATCAAGAGTCACTCATTTCTCCATCCAAATAAATTCTGTAATAATCTTATGAAGTCATAATCGCTGTGCAAACGGTATTATGTCGGAAGATGCGAAACCGAGGATAATCTTGAAATTGTTAATTAAATAATCGGAGTCAAACCGCATTTTCATAAACTTGCTTAAACGTCTGGACGAATCCATGATTTATTTCGCAGTCGACAATGGGAATGCATCGAGTCAAGTCAGCGAAGTCTGCACGTCAAACATGACGAGTCAACAATAAAAAGTTGAAAAATGCGTTTGAGCTGTAACAATGGAAATGAATATGGAAAACATGTTTCCGAAACCGTAATGATTATTAAATTTATACGTACTGATAACCGATAGGAAACTAGCGCTTTAAATTCAAGTAACATACTGTTCTAAATCTCATGCGTGACTGAGCATTATATCTGCCTCGTATTCGACTAACAACAACGGATGTCAATCAGACAACAAATAAGTCCCTATGGCTTGAAAATAGTAGAAAGATCATTGTAATACCGTTCATAAGCAATATTTCCGAAAAAACAGCTCATCTTTTTGACAAAAAAGAACATATAATAGGGTACAGAGTTCTTAATAAATTAAATAAATTCATAAAAACACAAAAAGATGCCAATGTATTGTGCTCGAACAATAATGTTATCTATAAGATCAACTGTAACGATTGTGACGCCTCCTATGTCGGGCAAACCAAACGACAACTAAAAACAAGAATTAACGAACACAAAAATAATTATAAGTTGGATCCATCACGACACTCGGTTATCACGGAGCATATGTTAAATTCGGATCATACCTTTAATTGGAACAATCCTGAAATTTTAGATTTTGAAACAAATCATTATAAGCGACTCATCTCAGAAATGATATATAATATATATATAAAGGAACAAAAGAATGGCATTAATTCCAACAAAGATACTGAGTTACTTGATGGTTCTTATTTTAGTATTTTAAGCGAACTTGCTAACAAGCCATAGGGACTTATTTATTGTCTGATTGACATACGTTGTTGTTAGTCGAATACGAGGCAGATATAATGCGATATAATGCTCAGTCACGCATGAGATTTGGAACAGTATGTTATTTGAAATTAAAGCGCTAGTTTCCTATCGGTTATCAGTACGTATAAATTTAATAATCATACTTTGCATAGTTGTTCATTACGGTTTCGGAAACATGTTTTCCATATTCATTTCCATTGTTACAGCTCAAACGCATTTCTCAATTTTTTATTGTTGACTCGTCATGTATGACGTGCAGACTTCGCTGACTTGACTCGATGCATTCCGATTATTTAATTAACAATTTCAAGATTATCCTCGGTTTCGCATATTCCGACATAATACCGTTTACACAGCGATTATGACTTCATAAGATTATTACAGAATTTATTTGGATGGAGAAATGTGTATGACTCTTGATTATTCGTGATTATTGATGATTAATTTATTGTAATTTGTTAGGCTGATGAAGGCACGGTGTTGCCGAAACGTCCAAATTTAATATTGTCAATATATTTGAAATTTTGTTATCCTTATTGCCCGTTATTGGTCGTTAACCTTGTCCTGTTAAATAATGTATATATTTCATAGTCTTCGCCTTTATTTGATTTTACGCTACCGCATGGTTTCTGTGTTCTGAAAAGGACTATCAAAGCAGTCATTTATAATAATATATTTCTACATATATTATATTATATAGATTGTTATATATTTTTTAAAAAATAAAAGAATGTATTAGAACTGCATATGCTAATATTAATCAGGAAATTGTAAGAGAAATCAAGGAATGCACTTATCATCTACAAAAATGTATCAAAGGTATTATGTTGAGCATTTGTTAAAATCAATTTTCTTTACCAATCTTTTTAAAATAATTATTTCATTGCCTATGTCTCTGTTCTTATACATTTTTGGATTTGTCATACTCAAAGTCACATAAAAGTCGAATCATACTGTTATAGATCATCACTGGATTGATCTTTATTTCAGCTATTACAACACGATAATGCTGTCCTATTTAAGAAAATATCCCAGCAAACCAATATGTAACTGTTATGTAACTTAAGGAGCACATGGAAAGAACAATGTTATATTTCATAGTTATGTAGATGAAATGTAAGTATTACATAACTTTGAGAGCACTTTAGACAAACAAAGTTATATTTCTTTATTACGTATATAACTCATAAGAGTTATTTAAAAATGTAATATAACACACACGTAACTCGAAATACATAACATAAATCTAACAACCGTTAACTGTCAGCAATATGAGAAATGTTATGTTACTGATATATAATATGTATACACGTAAAGTAATATATGTAATATAAAAAAGATTTTCTTTTTCGAGGGATATGTGCATAAAATGACTAGACTATATACTGAGAAGATATGCAGATAGAAACAAATTTCATAATATATAATATATCTATATCGTAATATATCTATATCTATCTCAGCGAGTTAGAAGGAGAAGGGAGTATACCCGGGTGACGAGTGACGAGTGAGCGCGACGGCTGCGCGTCGCGGCCTGTTATTGGTCGCTTGAGTTAAGGATAGGCGCCGTGGCACTTTGCGCAGGAAGAAGCGCACTGCTACCGATAGACCGATACCGGCATGGCAGTCTTTGTCCGCAATGCCCGCTGCCCGCACGTGTTGCATATCTCGTGTGTCATTTGGTTAGGTCGTTAATCGCTCGTGTCGTTTAATTTCGGTAATCGCTCGTGTTGTAGTGTGCGCATTTGTCAATATCAGGCACATCAAAGTGCAGAGAAAATTATTCGCAGTTGAAAATTCTTGCAGGTAAGTAAATTCATATAGATTCTTTTATCGATGTCGTTTAAATATCTCAATGCCTTTCATACCTTGTTTTTGATTATTGATTTTAGTTGTGGCCACGGTCGTATACGCACGACCCGCGTGTCCCGTGGTTGTGGCATATCCCTCACAGAGAAATATACATTACCTAACCTGTTGGAATATCGATTTATTCTCTATTTAAAAAGGTGGATGAAATCATATTTAATAATTGAATACTTCTCAGTAAAAAGGTAAAGGTTATTTACTTTTTTTACTTCTACTTTCAACTTTTATATCTCTTTTTGTCTCTGTACATACATTCCACGTACGCCATCACCGACTACATTTTTGGAAAGAACAACTCGTTTTACCCCTAAATACCATTGCGGTTTAAAAATTTTGATTAAGACCCGAATTATTAATTAATTAATATTTACATTAATTTATCTATATTTTTAAAATTATTATTAATATATTATTTAATATTTTACACTATATTATACTGGACACTTTCTAAATCATCTTTACATATGTTTCCTAAATATATTTTGTAACGTGTTTTACAACTTGTAATTTCACGGAGATTAGATGTTGCAAATGTACTTATTCGTACTATATGTGTGATGCTATAGTAAAAAATCATGTCAATTAGTTTTCCAAGTTTACTGAAATGTATCTTTTTATTATAAAATTTTATTTGTAATATTAACTATACTATTCATTATTTTATTAGGTGTGTTAAGAGCCAAGGGTATTGACGAATGCGACTTCTAGACTACAGCAAGCGAATGGTTCCGTCTTAGCAAGCTGCGATATGGTCGGGAAAATAAAAAGATATTACCTGATGACGAGCCTGATGCACACAACACGGTCGAGACATAATCTACTACGTGACTGCTTGTTGGTACTTCATTGATATAACGTCATAACCAAAAATTTAAAAAAATTTTTTGTTTTTAAGTTACAAAATAAGGTGCAATTAGTAGCTTTATTTATTTTAATGAACGTATTGTTAGAAAAATATATATACAGTATATATATTTTCATTTTCATACATTTTTGTAATTTTGTCGCAGAGTTTATAAGACTTATAGTTTCTCATTTGTATTCCAATCGATATAACAAAAAGTATATACGTTAGTCTAAGTTTAAATAAAATAATACATTTATAAGAAATGTTATATATGCAGTCAATTATATTCCGATGAGACTGTGTTCCGATGAGACAAACTGACATACTTGTGATATAATACCTTGTCATAATTATGTTTTATATGTGTGGAAAATATATGAAATATAATAAGTACTATTTAAATATTTACTATATTTATATGTTAGTGCCAAAGTTATATATATTAAGATGTAACTACAAATAAATATTTTCATATCACTTATTAATATTGTATTTACTTTATTAATATTTACTAAAATATGTAATGTATAAATTAATGTAAACATCTTAAAAGTTTAAGATACATAATATAAGTTAATTGTTTTAAAAATTGACTGGTTATTTGCAAAATATAATTATCAAATGCAAGTATTAAATCAATGAGTATATTAAAATAATGAGCAATAATAAAGTTAATAATACTGTAATATAATAAAAAAATATATATTTACTTACAGTTCTTATGTATAAAAAGAAACATATTATTCTATCTACCTATATTTTAATTTCAAATGCTATAAATATTTGTTGTAAATAAAGATTCTTATCCGCAACAAATATTTATACCATTTTGAATTAAAATATAAGTAGATAGAATAATATCCATTTTTATACCCATGTATATTGCATTATATAAACATAACATATACACTAATGTTATATTACGTAACATATAGAAGTAAGTAACATAGACGTCTATGTTACATTGCAATAATATATCATTTGAAATATATTTGATATGTAAATGATACATTCAAAGTTGCTGACATAAAGCCGTACCAGTACGTAACATTTACCCATACAAGTAATATTACATGCAACATCGCGTAATATTACATATATATCTATGTTACATATTGTGGTTTGCTGGGATGGATAACCTAGAAATCTCGAAAAATATGACCTTGAGAACAATTTTTTTGCCTGTCATAATATTTGCCCCTTCAAAACAATATAAACAAATAATATATAATTTTTTTTTGACATTTTTTAGTATCATTAAAAACAAGTAAAATATTTAAAATGTTCAAGTTAAGTGGAATATCTTTAACATATACACTCAGATAACTAAATCTAATAAAAACAAATACACGATGTCTGCTACAAACTTTGTTGGCAAAACAAATCAGTATGAACATAACAGAATCCTTCAACAGAATATAATGAAATTGACTGCAGCACTTAGTACACTTCATTTAAATGAATTATGAAGTGACAGATTCTGCTCGGTTTTTGCTGAAAATCTACTATCAGATTATGTCAATAGACTTTGCTGACAAAACATAAGATTAATGAACGCTGTTGATACTACAATCTATCACAATATTCTGCAGTGTTTGAATTTGTTGGCGAACTATTAGCATATTGCTAGTCTTTTGCTTACTAAATATTTATATGTATGTACCATATCGCACGCGCATACACACGTACTACCCACTCGGCATGTAATATTTCAGAAACATTTCTGCAAAATTCCATTTGAAATATTACACCTTTCATCAATATTTCAAAAATATTTCACGACCGTTTCTGCAACATTTCTGCAATGTTTCAATCGCCACAATTATTTCAAATGCAACTTTGCTGAAAGATTTCGGCAATATTTCAGTAATATTACTGAAATATTTCTGAAATATATCTACGAAATATTGCAGAAACACTTTAGAGATATTTCAAATACATTTTACACTGAGAAAAATGTTTTGTATTAGCAAAAAAATTTTGTTACTGACGCAAAAACTATTTGTTGATATGTGAGAAATGAAATATTTTGTTACCGGAACAAAAAAAATATATTAAGCCATGTGCGTATAACCGCCACGCATTTGTCCGAAGAAATCCGCTCTCTCAGCCGGTCACCCATCCAAGTAGTATACCGGCGCCTTGTTGCTTGACATCGATGATCGAACAGGGTAGTGGTGATCCTCTGGCCCTGACGCTTCTTTCTTTCTTATACTTGCTTATTTTGGTGTATTTTGGTGAACATAAAGCTATCGCATAACAATATTAACAATACAGATATACGAATAAATATTTTTTGCCAGTCAGCGTCAAATATTATTTTATATTAAATATTATTAAATATTTTATTTATATTAAAAATGCCATATGACAAAATTTGGAATATGAGAAAATTCTTAATAAAAGAAAAAATGCAATAAAATGCAATATTATATAATAATAATTTTTTATAAGTTCTAAAGTCTGTCAGCAACTTTTCGGAAATATTACAAATGCAATGTTGTATGTAAAATACTCAGAAATATAACGCGTGCAATGTAAACGTAATAATAGTTTTATCATGTATCAGAAATGTTTCTAAACTATTACATCTGCAATATTTCTTCTGCAATATTGTAGAAATTCACTGCCTGCAATTCAATTTTTCATTACCTACGCAATCTTTCAGAAATTTTTTAGAAATATTTTAAATGCAATGTTGCGTTTGATATGTGACAGAAATATTATTCGTGCAATACAAACGTAATATTACTTTTATAATGTTTCAGAAATATTTCTGAAATATTGCATCTGCAACATTTTTTTGCAATATTACAGAAACTTACAAATATTGTAAACAACTTTCTGAAAGATTTCAGAAATATTGTTAATGCAATATTATAAAAAACATGATGCAGGTACATTTCTGAAATATTTCAGATGCATAGTTACAAATGAAATGTTAACGAAATATTTCTGCACCATTTCCGAATATTTCAATATTTCAGCAACATAACATGCCGAGTGGGTACATACGTCGTGTACCATACAAAACTTACAATGCACTGTTATGAAACGCGTACATAACGATAAATGTCACACTAATTTTTTCCACTTTTTCTCGACTTTTCTTTTTTGCAGCATGTAACAATGAATGGTAAATAATAATTTGCACATAGGACGCTGTAATTAATATCACACACTATCAGGGTTGCTGATCTCTTGGTCGCAATCTGGCTCGAGTTCTTCTGCCTCACCCTCGTCACTTTCGCTTGATGGACTTGGCTGTTCTAGTTGATATTGATTAAAGCTGTGCCTTGATGCGTGATTTTGGTGCTGATGATATAACAGGTCATGATGATGGTAGCAATGGCCCCGATCATCAACCACTCGCTGCGGTGATAACTCGTTGATCGGGATGTTATGCGATCGTCGGCGCAGTCTACGGTGACAGATCAGACAGAACATCAGGATCACCAAGATACTGCCGACCGCATAGGCTATCGGCATTGTGTAGCTGTCTGCCGGCATTGCCGCAACACCTGCAATTCGCATTATGATATGCATTCGCATATACAAATATGTCTACAGAATATTTTTTTAAAAACGGTCCAAAACTTTAATAATAGCAGTATTTAAAGGAATCCTATAATGGCAATTGAGATTATATTGCCGGTACGTTGATAGCGACAGGTGTGCGTGCGATAGGAAGAAAGATTGTTGCGAAAGTACGGTCTGGAGAGAGCTGGAGAGGACGAGAGCAGCAGAGCAGGGAGGTGTGAAGGTGCGAGAAGGCGGAGGCGATAAGGGGTTGAGAAGGGGTGGAGACAATAAAAAGGCGAAAAGGTAAGAAAAGTGACGGGAGCATAGACGTATATAATAGACTGCGCATTCCTATTGGAGATCTTTCGCGGCGATGTAAAGGACGGAAGATAATGCTTGCAGTGGCACTTCCTTTTCTAAGTGACGTTGGGAGAAGGAAAGGTTAGGAGAAGTGATCACGTGGTTATTGACGCCTTGAATCTTGCTGCGGGAAAAGTATCATCGTGCAATACATTGTGCAAATACAATCGACTTTTAAAAAAGGCGTGTTAACTGTGTGAATTACGTTTGTATCGAAATTATTGTTGCCTCTTTTCCGCGATGCCGATTGGTTCTCTCGCTGCGCTTACTTCATTTGCAGCTGTCATCGTATATTTTGACAGTTGTGTGTATCAAGAAGTTAATAGTGTAATAGTAATAGCATAATGTTAAAGCTAAATGGCGCGAGCGAAGCGCGCGCGTCTGTAATGTCTAGTCCATTATTAAAAAAGCCGTGTTACGGGTGAATTTCGTTTGTATCGAAAAATTGAAGCCTCTTTTCCGCGATGCCGATTGGTTCTCTTGCTGCGCTTACTTCATTTGCAGCTGTCATTGTATATTTTGACAGTTGTGTGTATCAAGGGTTAATAGTGTAATAGTAATAGTATAATGTTAAAGCTAAATGGCGCGCGCGAAGCGCGCGCGTCAGTAATGTCTAATCCATTATAAAAAAAAGCCGTGTTACGGGTGAATTTCGTTTGTATCGAAAAATTGAAGCCTCTTTTCCGCGATGCCGATTGGTTCTCTCGTTGCGCTTACTTCATTTGCAGCTGTCATCGTATATTTTGACAGTTGTGTGTATCAAGATGTTAATAGTGTAATAGTAATAGCATAATGTTAAAGCTAAATGGCGCGCGAGAAGCGCGCGCGTCTGTAATGTCTAGTTCATTATTAAAAAAGCCGTGTTACGGGTGAATTTCGTTTGTATCGAAAAATTGAGCCTTTTTTCTGCGATGCCGATTGGTTCTCTTGCTGCGCTTACTTCATTTGCAGCTGTCATTGTATATTTTGACAGTTGCGTGTGTATCAAAAGTTAATAGTGTAATAGTAATAGCATAATGTTAAAGCCAAATGGCGCGCGCGAAGCGCGCGCGTCTGTAATGTCTAGTCCTTTCTTAAAAAAGGTATGTTAAGTCGATAATCGAATTTATTGTTGCCTTTTTACCGCGATGCTGATTGGTTATCTTGATTGATTGCCGCGCCGTAGCTTGCTTTATCCTGTGAGGGACTGTCATCGCGGAGTGTGTGTTTTGACAGTTTGAACGTTAGCGTATTGTCGTGTGAGTATAATAGTGTAACGTAGTAAAAATCAAATAGTAGTTAAAAGTTAAGTTTTATAATAAAAAATATAAAATTTAAAAAGCTAAATAACGCGCGCGCAGCGCGCGTGAACGGTTGTCATCGAAAAATTTCAGATAAGTTTTTTAGATAAATTCTATATAATGTTTTTATTATAATTTTTAGTATTTTATTATTTTACATAAGATACTTTGTGTTATCTTCTTATTTCAGTTATATTAACGGTTTTCATAAATGTTGCTATAACAATATGTTTTGTGTACAAATGTTTTGTGCACACAATAGTAGTAAAATTATATGATTAAACAAACTTACTTGTAAGTGAAGTTCTATCATAATTGTATGAAGCGCCTCTTCCGAAGAGATCATATGGTAGTAGCCCCTACTATGTACCGATGTACCACAGTTTTAAAGTTCTAAAACTTTCCACTAGGGTTAGCTTCCCGTTCCGTTGGTCATTTATTTAAAGTGCTGCCGTAATATCTAGGGTTCTAATAATATTAGAATTGGGTATATACTGGGTGGGACCGATCTCTTCGGAAGAAGCGCTTCATACAATTATGATAGAACTTCACTTACAAGTAAGTTCGTTTAATCATATAATTGTATTGCGCGCCTCTTCCTCGAGATCATATGGTAGCTGTTTAAAGTTATTACGGCAGATAGATTATGCCTGAGATTCCGTGAAAAGGACAACAAAAATTTATACATTTACAAATTTTAACCGCATTTAGCGTATATCCACTTAATATCCACTCCAAAGGATTTAAACAAAAGAACAATTAAATTCTTAATTTGTATAGCTGAGGTTAGATTTAGCGATATATTTATATATTTTAATTATATATAATATATATTTCAATTATTATTAATATCTTGCGCACCATTTACTGCGCCCGGCTCTAATTGTGTTTTTTTTTTTTTTCAAAACGTTCTCGACCACCCTGCCGCCTTTCTAACAACGTCTATGATGACGCCACTTCGCTTATCGGCCGAAGTTGAGGCATGGCGGGTGCTATATGCACTGGTCACATCCGTGTCAATTCTACTTACGTTGTCAAACAGCGTTACTACTATTAAAATAGTTTTTCCACCGTTATGTCTTCATATCACCTCAGCGCCATGATCCAATACAACCCTGGGATCCTCAGAATCATATTTTGGCCAGTGGCATGCTAGGATGCAGTTTTCTTACTTCTCTTCATTCTCGCATCTTGTGTGCAATAGACCTTAGACCTAGACCAGAACTTGAGATTACCCTTCAAGGCGTTTGTTGGTGTACGTATATATATATACATATAACACATAATATATTATAATATATATATTTATTATATATATTATATATATTCATTATATATAATATATATATAACATATATAATATATATGCAACCTATTCACTAAATAAGTTCTTCTGAGAGGTGGCGAATAAAAGTCGATGATTTCTGGTCGAACTTGAACTCAGATCTTTGGCTCATTGGAGCAGCGGACATCTTTCTGTGCTATGATCACCATCATCTCTGGATTTTATAATAATAAGACTTACCCAAGATTATTATGTACAACTATCAGACATACCCATAAGAAGCTTTACTTCCTTGAAACCTTTTAATCAAGGGCTCTATCCGCGAAGAAAACATGATGTCTGTCGCTTCTACGTCTCTTAGCTCGGACGCTTCTCTGACAGCGTCCCGACAATCAGGATAATCCTCTTCCAGAGAGAATATGACTTCCTGTCAAGGAACCACAGAAAATATTTACTCGGTTCCAAATAAAACGAATCAGAATCCAAGATTATTAAGTACACTGGGCCACTTTCATGCCCGAATCGGCCACATAGGGGCCACTTCAATATCTCTCAAACCTTCCAATCTCACTTTTTTGAACTCGAAGTATAGTCGCGAACCGAGAAGTTGCATAAAAAATGAAATTGTTTCCAGCAATAAGTAAACGCGTTAATAGCTAACGCTTCTCAATCGCTTATCCACGAGATATGACGCAAACATTTGGAATTGGTTCGAGATGCAAATAAATTGATTTTTGGTTTACAAAACCTCTGTACTATCGTCGAAAAGAAACCGTATTTGATGACACAAATTTTGTTTCCGGTTCAAGATGTCTCGACGCTCTTCTTGGATCGCATATACATTGTAAAGATCCAAAGATTCTTCTCTTTGCATCACCCTCAGTCTTCTTAATTTTTGCAAGTTACTTAAGACCAAAAACACTGATAAGAACTCAAGATAGTTGATATGGCATTCCGATATCCGTGAATCCGCTGAGCTTGGTAAGGAACACCTCAGCCTGAGGGTAACGCATCCAAATGTATTTCTAACAATAAGTCAAATTTGAAAAAAAAAACTTTTAATAAAACACTAGTCAAAAACCTCTTTTAATTCGTGTTTCTCTGCAACACAATCAATTTTTCTTGTTCAGAATACTTCATGTGTATCCAACCAAATTTTAAAAATACACAACATAAACCTAAGGTTCATATGAGCCTGGCAAAAATCTCGAATGGAATATCGTGTAATTGCCTCGGATTTATAAGCTGTTCACTAATTTTAGGTACTCGTATCCTAATCAAACCAAGAACCATATCTCTGGTCGCCAGCTTCATTTTTCTCCTTTTCTCACTCATTATGAATCCTAGTAATTCCAGAGGACTGCATGTTTTTTGTATGTTTCTCAAACATACCGTATATGTTTCATCTAGAAGAAGAAAGCCATCCAATTAATTAATTAACGGATAAGTAGCCCAATTCTCTTAGGTAAGAGATTGGCTTCATAGTTTTTACAACAGTGTACGAAGCCGTGCTTTGCACAAAGGCGGGTACTTTAGCTCATAAAGAACACCTTCAACAAAATTTTCAAGTACTTATATTGTCTGAATCAGCAATGTGAATTAATTAATATACGTCCTTCACATCAATTGACGCCAGGAATTATCTTTAGCCAGAATTTGTTTGACCTTTTTCTGTCTTTTATTTTATTTATAGCTTTCTGTCTGTATTTTATTTATAGCTTAATAAATTAAGCTATAACTTATAAAGCTTTTTCAGATTAAGGATTAACCTGTAAAAAATTTAATAGGTTTGGGAACAAGATAATTCTCGAAATAATTAATTTGAAACTGGCTGATACTTCGGAATAGCCTGCTTCCTCGATAGCTGCACTATTTGTTACGAATCTGTATCTTTACCTGCTCGGCTATTACGGTTCTTTCGGATATATGAGTTGTCTCATTGACATTTAGACTGTGCCAGTCTATTGGCAACCTTACTTACAACTAATTTCTTTTCGTAGGCGCTTGTTCCGGCTTCCAACCGGTAATGTGATTTTGAGAGGACAAGTTCTGTTATTGACTGTACAGGCTGTATCATGACGATACAGAGCAGTACGACGGGTTGCCCATTCGAGCAGGCGCGCATGGTCGTTCACAATTGCATTGACTTCGGTGCATCACCTATAATCACTCGCATATCTTTTTTACAATAAAATGGACTTTGTAGCGCCCGAAGTTGCAATAAAATTGTGACGGATTTCCGCAGAAGTAACGTAAAAACAGAAGTCGAGATGACAATACAGGTTATGACACGGTAAAATACGGTGAAATAAAATCAAATACGGTAAAATACGGTGAAATAAAATCAAGCACGGTAAAAAACGTTAAAATAAAATCAAATACGGTAAATTATGGCAAAATAAAATCAAATACGGTAAAATACGGCGAAATAAAATCAAATACGGTAAAAAACGTTAAAATAAAATCAAACACGGTAAAAAACTTTAAAATAATATCAAACGCGGTAAAATACGGCGAAATAAAATTAAATACGGTAAAAAACGTTAAAATAAAATCAAATACGGTAAATTATGGCAAAATAAAATCAAATACGGTAAAATACGGCGAAATAAAATTAAACACGGTAAAAAACTTTAAAATAAAATCAATCGCGGTAAAATACGGTGAAATAAAATCAAACACGGTAAAATACGGTAAAATAAAATCAAGCACGGTAAAAAACGTTGAAATAAAATCAAATACGGTAAATTATGGCAAAATAAAATCAAATACGGTAAAAAAACGTTGAAATAAAATCAATCGCGGTAAAATACGGTAAAATAAAATCAAACACGGTAAAATACGGTAAAATAAAATCAAACACGGTAAAATACGGCGAAACAAAATCAAATGCGGAAAGAAAACGTTGAAATAATATCAAACACGATAAAATACGGCGAAATAAAATCAAATACGGTAAAATACGGCGAAATAAAATCAAGCACGGTAAAAAACGTTGAAATAAAATCTAATTCGGTAAAATACGGCGAAATAAGCGAAAAACCATAGTCCATTATAATCATTATATGTTATAATTTTATTACTTAAATTATTTTTTGCACACAATGTTTATGCACAGGGCAAAAGTCAGCAATTAGCATATGTGTGCAAATTTAAATTATAAGTCGGCTAATAAATTTTATTCATTGTAAGTTTAAATAATGGCAGAAATCACCATTAACAAATCTTACAATATTCATTTTGTTTAATTAATTAATAATTTATCATTAAATTGATAATCAATTTAATATATCAATGCTAATGAGCATTATATAATTCTTTAATTATCATAATATTTAATAAATACTTTTCAGTAATAAATTTCTTGTAGATTTAAATGAGATTCAGTAGCATTATTTACATAAAGATGCTTATTAGCATCAGTATATTGAATTAATTATTAATGTTAATGATGAAATATTAATAATCTCAAATAAATGTTGTTAGACATAAGATCCGCTGATAATTGTTTTTATCGTTATAAATAACGATGGTAACGGTTATCAACTCGTGCCTAATAACATTTATTTCAAATTATTAATATATATATATATATATTGTCACGTCTTTTTCACTCCCGGAGCGGTCCGGGCCGTTTGACGGATCAAAAGGGGAAGGAGAGAAAGATGATAAGCCTCTCCGGTAGTTCTCTCGTACCCCCGACACTCCACTAACCGAATTTTATTGTTGGGCGCCAGACGCGTGAATTCGCGTCCGCGAAATCGCGAGAAACTAAAGAGAGAGACGCAAGGCGAAATAAGTCGGTGATCATTAGCAATAATTCTGATATTGGTTGCTGTATGGATAGCCAAATCTTGAAATTTTAAGTAATGCCATTGATCAGTGAAATTAATTTTATAAGCATAGAAATGAGTATTAAAATTTACTGTGGTAAGTTTTTTAAGTAAAAAAATATACAATATTATCTCTGGATACAGATATTGTATAATCATAACCAAATTGAGGATTTTTACTTCTTTCCCAATCTACAACAACCAACATGCCATTCTCATAATGAAAGTCATTAATTTTAATCCATTTAACAATATTCCATTTTGCAAAACATATATCTTCAGGTAATATATAACAAAAACTAGAAAATTCTTTTACCTTAGTCCTATATAGGCTGCAGTCTGAACGGATGAAAATGATATTTTCAAGGATAAACCTCTCCCAGCCAGTAACCGACAGCAAACTTTAAGTTATATATATACTTATACTAGTTATATATACTAGTTATATATACTTATTTCGCCTTGCGTCTCTCTCTTTAGTTTCTCGCGATTTCGCGGACGCGAATTCACGCGTCTGGCGCCCAACAATAAAATTCGGTTAGTGGAGTGTCGGGGGTGCGAGAGAACTACCGGAGAGGCTTATCATCCTTCTCTTTTTTCCCTTTTGATCCGTCAAACGGCCCGGACCGCTCCGGGAGTGAAAAAGACGTGACAATATATATATATTAATAATCTGAAATAAATGTTATTAGGCACGAGTTGATAACCGTTACCATCGTTATTTATAACGATAAAAACGATTATCAGCGGATCTTATGTCTAACAACATTTATTTGAGATTATTAATATTTCATCATTAACATTAATAATTAATTCAATATACTGATGCTAATAAGCATCTTTATGTAAATAATGCTACTGAATCTCATTTAAATCTACAAGGAATTTATTACTGAAAAGTATTTATTAAATATTATGATAATTAAAGAATTATATAATGCTCATTAGCATTGATATATTAAATTGATTATCAATTTAATGATAAATTATTAATTAATTAAACAAAATGAATATTGTAAGATTTGTTAATGGTGATTTCTGCCATTATTTAAACTTACATTGAATAAAATTTATTAGCCGACTTATGATTTAAATTTGCACACATATGCTAATTGCTGACTTTTGCCCTGTGCATAAACATTGTGTGCAAAAAATAATTTAAGTAATAAAATTATAACATATAATGATTATAATGGACTATGGTTTTTCGCTTATTTCGCCGTATTTTACCGAATTAGATTTTATTTCAACGTTTTTTACCGTGCTTGATTTTATTTCGCCGTATTTTACGGTATTTGATTTTATTTCGCCGTATTTTATCGTGTTTGATATTATTTCAACGTTTTCTTACCGCATTTGATTTTGTTTCGCCGTATTTTACCGTGTTTGATTTTATTTTATCGTATTTTACCGTGTTTGATTTTATTTTACCGTATTTTACCGCGATTGATTTTATTTCAACGTTTTTTTACCGTATTTGATTTTATTTTGCCATAATTTACCGTATTTGATTTTATTTCAACGTTTTTTACCGTGCTTGATTTTATTTTACCGTATTTTACCGTGTTTGATTTTATTTCACCG
The DNA here is from genome assembly GCA_030770255.1 of Temnothorax ravouxi. NCBI lineage: Eukaryota > Metazoa > Arthropoda > Insecta > Hymenoptera > Formicidae > Temnothorax > Temnothorax ravouxi. Next base: position 22,469 of record JASTWP010000647.1, read on the forward strand.
TATTTTACCGTGATTGATTTTATTTTAAAGTTTTTTACCGTGTTTGATTTTATTTCGCCGTATTTTACCGTATTTGATTTTATTTTGCCATAATTTACCGTATTTGATTTTATTTTAACGTTTTTTACCGTGCTTGATTTTATTTCACCGTATTTTACCGTGTTTGATTTTATTTCACCGTATTTTATCGCGATTGATTTTATTTTAAAGTTTTTTACCGTGTTTGATTTTATTTTAACGTTTTTTACCGTATTTGATTTTATTTCGCCGTATTTTACCGTATTTGATTTTATTTCGCCGTATTTTACCGCGTTTGATATTATTTTAAAGTTTTTTACCGTGCTTGATTTTATTTCGCCGTATTTTACCGTATTAGATTTTATTTTACCGTATTTTACCGTGTCATAACCTGTATTGTCATCTCGACTTCTGTTTTAACGTTACTGCTGCGGAAATCCGTCACAATTTTATTGCAACTTCGGGCGCTACAAAGTCCATTTTATTGTAAAAAAGATATGCGAGTGATTATAGGTGATGCACCGAAGTCAATGCAATTGTGAACGACCATGCGCGCCTGCTCGAATGGGCAACCCGTCGTACTGCTCTGTATCGTCATGATACAGCCTGTACATCTGCCTCTGCTCGCTCGCCTTCGATTGACCGTATGGATTCTGTCGATTTCGGCGAGACGGCCTCGCGAGTTTCTAGAACTCGAGGCCCTTGCAATTCCAGCAATGACAGCAGTCATTCTGTGCTTCATTGATTGCCGCACAATTTTGGTTTCTCAACCATACGCTCGTCCTCTTACAATAGTGCTGTCTAGGACAGACTTAACCTCTAAATTCATATTTAGTGGATTTATTACCGTATAAATTTTCCGGAAGAATTTTTTAATTTGTATTCTCAAGGCGAATTAATTTGACCAAGACACCTGAATAACTTTTTCAGCAGGACTTTCGCTCCTCCAAAGGAAGATCTTTTACAAAGACGTTTTCCCGCCTGACTACAAGATCCTTGAAACCCGCTGGTTTTAAGATTCTATCAGGCAAAATGCAATCTCCGAACATATATGTATGATCAAACAGGAGAACGACTCCTCGTATCACGACTCTTACCGTCTCGACGTAGTTCTTAAATCCTTGTCGTAAGAAAGACCTTCCAAATAATAACCACGACTACAGCTTTCCCTATTGGCATCATATTATTGCCTGTAAGGATATTCGTATTCGAGGAAAAATAGTCTTTCTAATAGTTTCAAGGCGAGTTGCACTCGGATTGTTTATATATATATATATATATATATATATATATATATATATATATATTGGCTGAACCGATATATTTACGGATATTTTCCGCAATAATTTCTAGAAATTTCAGATAACATTCTCAGTCAATCGTTGTCGATTACCAGTCTGGTCGAAATTATTTACCTTCCTGATGATATTCTGAAACAAGATGTCATGAGTAAAGGTTATGCATGCAATTGAAATTTATCAATCACACATTTCCAAAGTGAACTGGTTGGACCAAAACACCTGGCTTTGCATATGCGTATTATATGTGCAAAATTGAAGTTTCTCAATTTGCCTTCTCGAATTGGTTAGACTAAGACTGAATTTCTTTTTTAAAGTCGCTACAGTCAGTACAGTCCCGAACAGGCTTGATAGCTGGGAGGACGTTACGCTGCGGTCTTGTGCACAATTGAAATTTAATTTGCATTCTCAAGTCGAATTGGTTGGACCAAGACGCCTGAATCTCGCCTATGCATCTTACCCCTTTTTTAAAGTCGCCCCGAACGGGCTTGATGGTTGGGAGGACGTTACACGTGGCGAGGTTATGTGCACAATTAAAAACTTTTTAATTTGCATTCTCAAGGCGAATTGGTTGGACCAAAACACCTGAATCTCGCCTATGCATTTTACCATTTTAAGGTCACTACCGCCCCGAACCGACTTGCTAGCTGGGAGGACGTTACGCGGCGAGGTTATGTGCACAATTGAAAATTTTCAATTTGCATTCTCAAGGCGAATTGGTTGGACCAAGACACCTGAATCTTGCCTATGCGTCTTACCTTTTTGAAGTCACTACCGCCCGATGGTTAGGCTATCGTAGGACATTCCGCGATGAGGTTATGCACAATTAAATTTCTCAATTTGCATTCTCAAGGTGAGTTGGTTGGACCAAAACACCTGAAACCTTCCTTTACGCATTACTGCGTTGACATATAGTCGATATAGACGACACCTTTATATGTTGCTGCTGCGTCTCGCTCGGTTACTTTCGTCTAACCGTCAGGTGCCTCCTTGGCACCGAGGATGACGAAGGTGAGCCACGAGCACAACCGTGATGGTCGTGATGATCACGACACAGCGGCGACGGCGACGACGAGAGGATGCCTCGCGCGCGGTGCTCGCGATTACTCGCAACAACGACGCGCTTTCCTTCACTTCACCTGTTTCCCACGAACCGTGCGGAAACGCCGTGGAAGTGCAGCGTCAACCATTGTCACGACGACGACGGTTTCCGGCTTCGTGTAGCCGTCGTTCGTCGTCACTCGGCACATAACCTCGCACCGTACACATGTGACATATGTATGTGACACCGTACACATATGAGAACGACGAACGCTACCTTACCGTCGCTATCGTTTCCTTTCTGTACCTCCTCGCCGTCGTCCGAACTCGAGGAACCGTCTCTAACTTCCTATACTTCTATTTTCTTCGGAATCTCATAAACACGCGTGTGGCTTAATCGGCACAAAGTAAAAGAATGACCAACGGAACGGGAAGCTAACCCTAGCGGAAAGTTTTAGAACTTTAAAACTGTGGTACATCGGTACATAGTAGGGGCTACTACCATATGATCTCGAGGAAGAGGCGCGCAATACAATTACTACTACATAAGGTTATATAAAGATACGTATAAAGAGAGAGAAATATATGCATGGCCGGCAATCTTGAAACCCGATGACGTTTAAGAATATTGAAAAGAGACAGCATATATACGCACGTGTGCGCTCAGTGCAGACAGTGTGTGCAAATTGAAAAGTGTCAAAAAAAAGAAAGAAAGAGATGGAGACAGGGAGAAAAAGTGAGAGGTAAACCTTAAACTAATAATTAAACTTATATTGTGCGTAACTCATTTACGATGAAGATGATAACGTGTTTGTTCATAATTTTTTTATTCTTTGTGATTAGATATTATTATACAAAGTTAAAAATAATGAACAAAAGGAAAAATAAAAGACAGAGAAAGGAAGAGAGAAAAAGAGAGTGAAAGAAAAAGAGGCAGGTAAGCCTTAAAATAAAAATAATAATAATAATAAAATAAAAAGTTAAACTTATATTGTGCGTAACTCGTCTACGATGGAGATGATGATATCGCGTTCATTCATAATTTTTTTATTCTTCATGATTAGATATCGCAAAGTTGAAAATGATGAACAAGAGAAAAAGAAGAAAATAGAAAGAAAGAGAAAAAAGAGGCAGGTAAGCCTTAAAATAATAAATAATTGAACTTATATTATACGTAACACGTCTACGATGAAGGTGATGAGTTTGTTCGTAAAAAAAAAATTTTTTTGTGATTAGATATTACAAAGTTGAAGATGACAAATAAGAGAAAAAGAAAAAGAGTCGAGAGAGACAGAGAGAAAGGAAAAGAAGAAGAAGAAAAAGAGAGAGAGAAAGAGAGAGGGAGGGAGAGAAAAGCAAGCCTTAAAATAATATTAGACTTATATGCATAATTCATCTACGATGAAGATAATGATAGCGTGATATTACAAAGTTAAAAATGACGAACAAAAGGAGAATAAGTAGACAGAGAAAGAAAAAAATAAAGAGGGAAAAAGAAAAAAAAGGAAACAGAGAAAGAGAAAGAAAGAAGGCGGTAAGCCTTCAAATAATAATTAAACTTATATGGGCGGCAGTGTGGCCTAGTGGTAGAGCGCCAGACTCGTAATCTGAGGAACCAGGTTCGAGTCCACTAGAGCTATGAAGCATGGAATGTTTTTCCGATAGCTGCGTCCCTCCGTGCAAGATAGGCTCTTGTGCGGAGAAAACTGGGCTCCGTCTTTCGGAAAGAGACGTTAAGCCGTTGGTCCAAAGGGTTAAAGTGAGAGGAGAAGGGTAATATTGGTAGTGGATTGCGAACCTTGCGGGGATATGCAATAAATTACGAATTTTACGAATTTTAATAATTAAACTTATATTGTGCGTAACTCGTCGACGATTAATATTGTGATAGCGTGTTTCTTTATAATTTTTTTTCTCCGTGATTAGATGTGTTTGACAAAGCTAAAGATGATGAACAAGAGAGGGAAAAAGTAGATGACAGACAGAGAGAGAGAAAGAAAGGGGAAGAAAAGGATAGAGGAGAGAGAGAGAGAGAGAGAGAGAGAGAGAGAGAGAGAGAGAGAGAGAGAGAGAGAGAGAGAGAGAGTAGAGTCAAGACTTTAGGCAAATGATGAAAAATACATGATACATGAAGTAAACAAGAGTAAAATAAAAACAAAAAGTTGGAATAAGTAAGAACTAGAAAAATACAGAACAGATAAGACAATTATAATAAAGCAGTGAGCAAAAGAGAGAGAGAGAGAGAGAGAGAGAGAGAGAGAGAGAGAGAGAAAGAGAGAGAGAGAGAGAGAGAGAAGTTAAGAATTTACCTTTGTAATCAAAGAATTAATAGGCATATTAAAAATTCGTATATAATGAGTTATATGTATAGTTTCTCTCTTTGATTTCTTGAAGCTTTCAATTAAATATTAAATTTATTTTTCGAGACTTTAAATTAGTTATTAAAAATGTATTTATATTTTTGTGAGACATAAAATTAATTTAAATAGAATGATTTGTTTGTATAAAGTCATTTAAAAGTCATGTTGTTATACAACGTTACATTTTTCATGCATTGTATTCAAGCATTTAAACATTTAAATATTTTAGCATTTACTGCTACGTCAACAAATATTTCTCTTTCCCTTTTGAATGTATTCAAGATTATTTTCCAGATAAGTTTTATAAAACGTTTTTACTTTTTTTCTAATTTTTATTATTCTTAATTTTTTAAGAATGATACTTTGACTTTATTTTTAGTGAGAAGTATTTGTTTCCCACCTGTTAACATTGCTTATGACATGTTTTGTGTACAACATATACAAACGTTTTACGATACTGTAGGTTAACGACATAATATGAGATTTAAAGTATTTGGATTAAAAAAAGAAAAGAATGAAATAACGAAAGAAGGAAGGAAAAAAAAAGTTTAAAAGAAAGAAGAAAAGAGGAAGAGAATAGGAGAGTGAATAAACATGGTCAAATAAAGATGAAAGAATTGACTGATCCGCTTACTGCTTAAGTTATACTGTTTACGTTCTGCATTTTTGAGCCTTACTTGTGCCAAATTTTTATTGAATATTATTTTATAAAGTAACGAAGTTTGTTTGTTCGTGTATTTATAGACAACGTAGTATATGGTTCTTTTCAATATGTATATATTATGTATTGCTAATTACTTTAATGTACTACATCATGGATATTATATTATTCATCTGCATTACAGTATTGATTGTCTTCGAAAAAAACAAGATATAATGGATGATTAAGTGTAAAATGTAAAACTTGCAGTAGCGGTAGAACGTAATAAAAGAGGTACGTTTTAATATATAAAAATATATATAAATATATTAAAGTTAGATGCATAGGTAATTAAATTTATGAACTTTACAATAGTTTTATAAAATGTATATGATAATACTTATAATTTATTATAATTTTATGTACAATTGTAAATATAAAAAAAAAGAAATAAAAATAGATACTACTAATTTTAAATTTTTGCAAAGTCAATATGCTATCCTTTTTCGATATTATTATAAATTACATATTAGCACGTTGAAGTTAAAAGATATATAAAAACTAATTAGTATATTAGATTATATATATTAATTATAGTATACTATTATTCTCTCTCTCTCTCATATTTCACAGTACATATTTTATAGAAGAGAAAAAAGACAAGAAAAATAAATAAAAATTGTTTTAAAAAATAACAAAGCAAAAATTGAGATTTCATATTTCACGAGACAAATACCCCAGGCATTTCAAACTCTCGCGCAGGGTAAATACATTCTTAGAGAACGTATCTCGTACTATTGTCACAGAGATTCTCAAGTATCACAAGTTGTGTGCACGGTGGATGCCTAGGATGCTAGGGGCCTAGGATTTCAGACCTTAAATCATCATATAGCCCTCATATAGCCCTGACCTTGCTCCCTCTGATTATCATGTGTTTGGATTGAAAAGAGTCGAAAAAGGCAGAGAGAAAGAAAGAGAAGACAGAGAGAAAAAGTGAGAGATAAAAAGAAAGAGATAATAAGCCTTAAAATAATAATTAAACTTATATTGTGCATAACTTGTTTATGATGAAGATGATGATAATAGCGTATTTGTTCGTAAGTTTTTACTCTTTTTGATTAGATATTACAAAGTTAAAGATGATGAACAAGAGGAAAAAAAACAGAGAAAAAGAGAGATAAAGAAAGAAAAGAGAAAGCAAGGGAAAGAGAAAGAGAGAGAGGGAGAAGGAAGAGACGAGTAAAAGCCTTAAAATGATAATTAAACATATATTGTGCGTAACTCGTCGACGATGACACAGGTGATAGCGTGTGGGTTCGTAATTTTTTTTTGTTTTCCGTGATTAGATATGACATAGATAAAGATACAAACAAAAGGAAAAAAATAAGAGTCGAGAGAGACAAAGAAAAAGAAAAAAAAGGAAACAGAGAAAAAAAAAGAAAAAGGGGTAGAGAGAGAGAAAGGGAGAGGGGGTGAAAGAGAAAAAATGAAAGGGAGGTAAGCCTTAAAATAATAATTAAACTTATATTGTGTGCAAATTGTTTACGATGAAGATGATGATAGCGTGTTTGTTCGTGATTTTCTTATTCTTTGCGATTAGATATTGCATATATAATTAAAGTTTCTTCGTTCTCCATGATTGGATATGACAAAGTTAAAGATGACAACTGAAAGAAAAAGAAAGAAACAAAGAACGAGAGAGAGAGAGAGAGAGAGAGAGAGAGAGAGAGAGAGAGAGAGAGAAAGAAGCCGGGCCGGAGAGATAAGAAGCATGTTAAAAATTTTGTATATAAAAATTGTACGTATTTTTTTTGAGGTTTTTAATTAAGGCTATGGTAGATAGTAATGGTAGAAACGCTAGATAGTAGATAGGCTATATAACGTTAAATTATCATTAAGGCTCGAGACTCCTAGCTGACCCGTTGATGGAAGTGGATTTGCGGCCAGAGCAGCCTGAAAGAAAGTGGTGAGTGTAATTGATTTTTACTATGTCATTTATGTTCACAAATTTTCTATTTTTTTTGTCTTTACTTAATCGAATCGTTCATTTGAATGTTTCAGAAAATAACGACACAGAAGGTGACCACGGAGCAGCGAGGAAATCCTGCGAAGCTGACATTCCGAGCAGCCTAAAAGAAAGAGGAGGCCTACGAGAGGCATCGGGCATCGGTGTACCAACACTTCTGGTAAGTGTTACTTTTTATTTTTTGTAAAGATAATCCCTTTTTTCATTTATCCTTCAGTTGCTTTATTAAACATGATTCGGAAGTTAAATTAGTATTATAAGAAATAATTTGGAAAGTTTTATTAAAGTTGATTCTAACGTAAAGAACTTTTTCGAGTTAGTAATTAAAGAAAAAATTAAATTGTATAACTAATAAGATATTCGATGCGCGTAACAATTATTTAATCGATTCGATTATTTATATGTTACAGAAAATATCAACGCGGGAAGAAGCATCTCCGCATCGAGGGAACACTGGACATCCCTAGCAGCCTGAGAGGAGGAGGAGGTCTGGGAGAGATATCAGGCTCCGGCAGAGCAACCTTAGGGTGATTATATCGACAAATCTAATTGAAATCGAATTAGATGCGCGTAAGAATCATGTGTATCTCTTGAAACATTGATCATTTTTAGCACCTTTTAAATTTGAATCTTTCGTTTTTGTTACAGTATCATCGTAGCTACGTGGCTGCATTACTCCGCCCGTTGCGCATCGAATCGGTGAGTGACAAATTTTTTATAATTGGGTGACGAATTTGTGAGACCAATATTAAATGTTGCGACGCTTTTTTTTCCGGTCTCGCTATCCGGAGGAGGGCTATCGAGGATTAACTTACCGAAACACTTCTTTCACTTATTATGGGCGCCAGGCGTGACCAAGCACGCCACCGAACACAAGACCATTACTACTTTATCCGCGAATTTGCCCGTAAACTCAGGGCTGGGCTTTCGGCTGGCGGGGATCTGGAGCGGGGCGATACGCAATTAGAGCACACACAGAAATGAAATAGAAATTAATATATTTGAGAAGAACATATTAGAAATAGCAAAAGGATAAATAGAATATATGAAATAGAAGTGAAATCATAGACGAGATACGCGAAATCAGTCGGAATATGTACAATATCTACGGTAGCGCGATACTTAATAATTAAACGAGGTAACAAACGCAAATACTTGAAGGTCGCCGCAATACGACGAACGCGAATGTGTTGCCGGACGGCTAGCGCACATACCTGACAAACACGCCAGCTTTGCGCGATATTAACGCGAGTATCCACGAACGCCAACGCGAATACTTAGAGACTACGTAAATCCTCCGCAAAAGAGGAGTATCGCGAGAAAGCGCAAATCGAAAATAGCAGCGCAATTAACGAAGTCTTATCGCGAGTTCGACTCGACGATTTCGCACGGACGGAAACTATACAACGCGCGGCCACGTGCCACGTACACAAAACCAATGTGACTTTTGCCGACGGCACTCGGGCGTTTAGGATCCCGTACGCAACACGAAACACGAAATTAGGCGCGTATCGCGGACGATCCCGCGGTCAGCCACGCGAATCCCGTCTCATACTAAGTCCGGTGATTCCGCGATACCACGTCGATCCCGACGATCGCAACCAACGCCAATTCCCGGTCTCCACAGCCCGAATGCGTGGCGTCACAGTAACGAGGTCGAGTGCCCTCCAAAATACCTGGCCACTCGGCACCCGCCTAACACATTTATTACCGCGATCTTCCCGGCGCGACTCCCGTCGTCGCTAGCCGCCCGATCGCGCACAACACACGAAACGACACTCTACAGAAAACGCACGCACATGACTGTCGGCCGCGGCGGCATTCCCGGGGAGGGTCCCCTACGATCTCGAAGTACGGGAGAACTCACCCTCGGCGAGGCCCCGGCGCGAGGATCTTCGCGATCCTATCGATATCGAGATTAAAGCGCTCGCACGTGCCCTTCTCGGCAACGTCGAGGTAACAGGGATTTCCGGGGCCAACGCCTCGAGCGAGCTCTCGTTCCTACCGCGGAGACGCCAGGGTGGTGACCTTACAAGAGATTCGCTGCTCGATGCGTCCGGGAGGTCCACCTGGAGGCAGGAGATGCGCTCCCGCCAACGGCTGGCACGACAGTGCTGGGATAATGGCGGATCGGGCTCGCGCCGGCTCCCCGCGCCTGCGTACTCTGTGCGTTCCGCGCGCTCCCGCCAATCCGAGCGCCGTCTCTACTTGTTCGCGCCGGTGTTCCTCCACGGCGCCTCCACTGCTGCGACGCTGTTGCTCGCGCCTCCGCCTCGGCGCGGCCTGCCCAAACGAGTCCGGCTGTCCTGGCCGCGACTCGTATCCCGGCGTAACGTGAGCCTGGCTGGCCGGGCCATGGCCACGTTGCCTGCACCCTTGGGGGCGACGGTCATGAGGACGGTACCTTCTTCGTGCCGTTCCGCTCGCCCTGGCCTTTTTGGCAGCTCAGGGCGTTCCCCCGGGCGTCTGTGGTTGTCACTGGCCGTTGTTGCCGAGCGCGGTGTCGTATCTCCAATCTCCCTGGGCGCCCGCCGGGGCGCACGGGGAGGCGCGGACGCGGCCCGACCTACAGTTACGTTTCCCAGCCGTCTCCTAGTCCTCTGGATTTCCCTCGTTTCGGCTCATGGCCGTTACAAACGTGCTCCGGTCATCCCTGGCAATCTTTCCTACAAACTTAAATGCTATTAAAGTTAATGTTCGGACCCTTCCCCCGCTCCGCGCGAGGGAGCATCTCCAAATTCCCCTCGGCCGAGCCCGTCCGGAGAGTGAACGCGACTTGTCACGTCACAATGTATACTGATGTATTATGTCAATCTAGTAGTACTCTAGATAAATGCGACTTCTCATAGATCCGTTGCCCTAAAATGGATAGACTAAATCAGATTATGCTAAATAATTAATCCTGGAGCATCATCCTTTATTGATTTATTGTGTTTATGGGAAAATACACCTTCCATAACCATAAGCACATACGTTTTGTCGGTGCATTATTTGTTGGTGCATCTAATGTTCTTTGCACTACAGAACACGCGAAGTATACCAGTCGCCTTTGTCTCATGTATAATCGTTTAATTAATTTAATTTTATTAAACCTATTTATTCCCTATCTGCAGGTACCTATATTTTTATTATTTTTTAACTCTTTAATTATAATCAAATTATCTATTGTCTATCTATAAAGAATATATTCTTTATTTATTTTACTTGCTTATAAAAAATATAAATGTTCTATAAATTTTTATTTTGCACGAAAAATAAAAATCATAAAAACTTAATGATGTTAAAACTTAAAAATGTTATACTATATTTTGTAAAATTTAATTTAATTTTTTTGTTTTTTTCTATACATTTCTTAATAATTTTAAAAATAAATTTGAAAAATGTAATTAATGTAGCAAATTTAAATAATTGATTTTATTATTGTACAAGAAAGATTATAACTAACTATATATTTAAAAATAAAATATATATTTGCAAAATATAAATAATTTGCCTATTTTTGATATAGTAACAATTAAATGTGTTTCTTTATTTTCTTTTCTCTCTCTTTTTTTTCTTCCTATCCCAAATATTCCTTCGGAATTAAATATTACATAAATTGGTACAAAAAAGCAAAATTTATTAATACATTCAATATGCAAGTATTACAAATAAAGAAGACTAAAAGATATTTTGATTCACGTTGCACTTTCCACGTGACTTTATTATATTATACATAGATCACACTATGAAGTTTTAATTGTATTTATTTTTATTGTATTTGTATAATGTGCCAATTTTATCCTATTCTTTTATAGTCTATCCATGTCACTTGGCTTTGTATAAACAAAATAAAATAACATTGTTTAATCAAAATAAAATAACGTGAGATCCAGATTAATGATTAATTGCGGGATATAATTTTTTTTGTAGAATTATTTTAAAGTTAATAGTTTTTATATCAATTATATTATATTTAATGCATAATATAATTGTAGATATGTATTTCTGATATGTTTATTAACATAATTTTGATAACAATTTGTATTATAATAACGAAATATTTAAATAGATATGTATATATATATACATATATATAAATTTGTAAAGACAAATGTTACATACGCGACAATTTGATATAGGTATTCATTATATTGACTGCGATACTAATTATGTAAAGAAATCATTTGTTCACTTTGGATCTCACGTCATTCAGTCTGAATATCTCACTTGATATCTAATGTGAGATTCGCGGTTCGGTTCGCGATTCGGTTTATACTAAATATTGTTTGTCTATTTATTAATAAATAATTGATTAATTGAGTCATCGATGGATTTTTAAATTTCTGTAGTTTCGTGTTTCTACATTATACTATCGAAGTCCAAAATTTGCTGATTTTGCGATATAATCGCGACGATTATTAAAACGCGATTAATATAAAATTCTTGATGATTAATTTTGTTTTCTACCGTTGCTGTATAATTCTTGGACGAATAAATTAATTACGCGTATCATTGAGAAATTAAAAGCAAAATTATTAAATGAAATTTAATTAAGATTCTATTAACGAACGTGGTTGTTTATTTTTTTTTTATATTAACGCGCTCTTTTTAAGGTGATGCTGGAGCCGTCTGTATAACCGACAAAATTATCATTTTCTATGTTATCGACTATATCTGTCCTTGTATAGACAAAGATATAGACAAGAATAATGAATTAATGAAATAGTTATATCGAGGAGTCTCGAGCCTTAATGATAATAGTGCTCGAGCCGGAAGGATAATGAAAAGTAAGACCATTATACGAGCATTAATAGATGTTACGGAAAATTCATATCTAATTTTTATGTTTTTAATTAATTATTCAAAGTATATTTATATCGTTGCAAAAAACATGAAATTAATTAAAATAAAGATTTTTCTGTACAAAGTCATTTGAAAGTCATATTGTTATGTATATACCGTTAAATTTTTCTTAATGTGTTATTATTAAAGAGCAATAGCGTTGCAAATGTTGTTTTGTGTAATGATATAGAAAAAAAGCCAAATGGCGCGCGCGTAGCGCGCGCTTGTAATGTTCTAGTCTACTTTTAAAAAAGGCGTGTTAACTGAGTGAATTGCGTTTGTATCGAAATTATTGTTGCCTCTTTTCCGCGATGCCGATTGGTTCTCTCGCTGCGCTTACTTCATTTGCAGCTGTCATCGTATATTTTGACAGTTGTGTGTATCAAGGATTAATAGTGTAATAGTAATATCATAATGTTAAAGCTAAATGGCGCGCGCGAAGCGCGCGCGTCTGTAATGTCTAGTCCACTTTTAAAAAAGGCGTGTTAACTGTGTGAATTGCGTTTGTATCGAAATTATTGTTGCCTCTTTTCCGCGATGCCGATTGGTTCTCTCGCTGCGCTTACTTCATTTGCAGCTGTCATCGTATATTTTGACAGTTGTGTGTATCAAGAAGTTAATAGTGTAATAGTAATAGCATAATGTTAAAGCTAAATGGCGCGCGCGAAGCGCGCGCGTCTGTAATGTCTAGTCCATTATTAAAAAAGCCGTGTTACGGGTGAATTTCGTTTGTATCGAAAAATTGAAGCCTCTTTTCCGCGATGCCGATTGGTTCTCTCGCTGCGCTTACTTCATTTGAAGCTGTCATCGTATATTTTGACAGTTGTGTGTATCATGAAGTTAATAGTGTAATAGTAATAGCATAATGTTAAAGCTAAATGGAGCGCGCGAAGCGCGCGCGTCTATAATGTCTAGTTCTCTTCTAAAAAGGAGATGTGAAGTTTATTGTTGTCGCTTTTCCGCAATGCCGATTGGTTCTCTTGCTGCGCTTACTTCATTTGCAGCTGTCATAGTATATTTTGACAGTTGTGTGTATCAAGGAGTTAATAGTGTAATAGTATTAGCATAATGTTAAAGCTAAATAGCGCGCGCGAAGCGCGCGTCTGTAGTGTCTAGTACTCATAAAAATACATGTAAAAATGGTTTGGTATTCAAGAATCAGACTTTATTTATAGTGATACACAATGACAAACTCGTATGTGCTCTTATAAAATAGTTATTATTAGTTTATATTGTAACTATTTATTATAATTAGTTCAACATGTAACGTTTAATTAGGGCGGCGGTGTGGTCTAGTGGTAGAGCGCCAGGTTCGTAATCTGAGGAACCAGGTTCGTGTCCACTAGAGCCATGAATCATGGAAAAGTTTTTTCCGAAAAAACCGCGCCCCTCCGTGCAAGATGCGGAGAAAACTGGGCTCCGTCTTTCGGAAGAGACGTTAAACTGTTGGTCCAAAGGAGAAAACAATAAGGTAGTGGATAAAATGGAGGTTAGGGTTGGGTACGTTCCTTCAAAACGCCCTTTAAGGCCCCTTGGGGTATATAAAGTAAAATTCTTTTATCTTTTATGTAACGTTTAATTATAATTTTTTAAATAAAAGTATTTAGTACATATGGATAAAATTAGATAAGCAAAATTACTTGTTGCACATGTAATTAACGTAAAATACATACTTTATCTATAAAATATATAATATATTTATATTCAAATATAATATCATAAATCTGCAAAAATGTAAACAATAATAATATGTGAAAATATAATTATTGGTTTTGAAAAATAACAATTCGATTGTGAAAACTTCTTATTCGTTTTACATTTTCACTTAAAGTTTTGTCTTCGTGATATAATCTAAGAAGAACGTGATAATAAGGATAGAGAAGAACAGATGGATAGGAAAGGAACGAACTGGGAGAAGGTAAAGCAGCTGTTTACAGAGGGTCTGAAGATAAGGGTAGAAGTGAAGGAAGTAAGCGTGATAGGCCTGAGAGAAAAATGGCTGACGATGCTGGTGAGGATGGGAAGCGAAGAGGATAAATGGAGGGTGTTAGACGCGAGGAGGAGGGAAGGGAGCAGGCTAAAGGTTAAGATAGACGAGGACAAATCTATAGAGAGGAGACTCAGAGAAGAAGAGGAAAAGAAAAAGAGAAAGGAAAGGAGGGAGGAGGATGGCGGAAGACCAAGAAGATCTGCGGAAAAGGAGATAGCAAGCAAACTAAAGGAGAGCCTGCTGATGCACACAGACGAGGATAAAGAAGAAAGGAAGAGAGGAAAAGCAAAGAACGAATAAGGAAAAAGGAAGTCTAGCAAACATCAGGAGGAGGAGATTATGGGAGAATACGGCCGGATTAAACAAAGTTTTTTATTTTTTGATTTTGATTTTGATCTAAATTTTGAGATTGATTTTGGTTTTGATTTAGATTTAGATTTAGATTTTCGGCAAATAAGTTGTAAGGTTGCACAAAGGCCAGAGAAGGAACAAGAATGTATGAAATGTACAGGGTTGGGTACGTCCCTTTAAAAACGCCCTTTGAGACCCCTTGAGGTAAATAAAGTATGCATTTATCTATCTAGTGGCAGTAATTACCGACATTTCTTTTTTTTAACAAATCTTTGAATTGGCTTTACAGAATTGCAAAACTTTTTTATAAAATTAAAGTACGCATAAAAATCTAGGACATAACACAGGATTTTATATCAGAAACAAAAAGAAATTAAAAATTTGAGCACATACAGCTGTCACCTGAAGACAATATTTGCTTAAACAAAAATACTGCAGTTTATATATACAAAATGATACCCAATTGCAGTAGGGACAACACGTAGAAACAATATTGTGCAAATGGAACTAACAAAAAATTCAAAGCCTAGAAAAAAAGATTTTCTTTAATAAAGTTTTATTAAACAGAGGCACATGCAGGTTGATAAGATGAGCAGTGTAGCGAGAATAGCGTAGCAATCGGACAAGGACAGATATCAATAGTTAGACAAGGACGGATATAGGCTAATAACATAGAAAACAGGATTAGAAATGTTGATATTATCGAGAAAGCTCGGTCTTCGCTATAAGATTCCCTTAATAAATACAAATATTTAATCAACATAAATTGAAAAAGTATATGTTTGTTCCGCCAATAAGTGATTAACAATTAAAAAACTTTATTTTTAATCAACATTTGGCAATGTCGTGACAATTCGACCATTGGTTTTGGTCGGATTAATCGTCACGTTTCGACCATGGGATTTGGTCTTTTCTAAATTGATATAATCTTTGATACTTATGTATAAGCATCTCATTTTTATTAAATTAAATTATTAAATTTATTACGAAAAATATTACCCCAGCCAGGATTCGAACCTGGAACTTACCTCATTCCGTGTAGGGCGTACCAATTCGATCACTGAGGCATGTGGTAATATTTTTCGCAATAACACATCTTAAGATGAATAATACTAAGATGGAAACACCGATTTTTAGGTCAACGGTGTATAATCACAGAAAAGTATATGTTTGTTCCGCCAATAAGTGCGATTAACAAGAAAAACTCTATTTTTAATCCACAACATTTGGCAATGTCGTGACAACTCGATCATTTGGTCGGATTAATCGTCATGTTTCGACCATGGGATTTGGGTCGAATTGTCACGACATTGCCAAATGTTTTTGATTAAAAATAGAGTTTTTCTTATAAATTGAGAAATTAAATTTTATCAAAGATATAAATAATTTGCGGTTTTACTAATATAGATGACTCGCTTGCATTTTAGTATAAATCCTTCATAAATCGAATCTCTTTGTGTATATATGTAGTATTATCATTTTACATATCAAAGAATAAATGTTAAGTTTAGGTTCTTTACTTTATATTTTGATGTACACTTATTTGATATATCTTTTGTATAAAAAGAATAAAGGTTTGAAAAACAAAATCGCCGCTCGATGCTCTACAAACAGTAGACCAATTAAATGCTAGAGAGGATTAAAATTAAGATTAGCAAATTTGTCATACTAATAAAATAAAATAATGTACAAAATAAACCAATAAAAACTTTTTATCCTGGTTTTTTAAAACGATTTGTGTAAAATATACCCAGCACCAATATCCTATGGATATCCATATAACGTCCATGGGCATTCCGGACATAAAATGGACATTCATAAGATATCGTGTGCTGTCTGGGATATGCCACATTAATGTTGTATTTAAGGAGAATGTATAATTGCAATAAATTCAACCGTGCTGCTTGATCCCTTTGATTTGAGTATCTTCGTTCGATATATACTTTAATACAATATAAACTTTAATTACTTTAAAGTATTAAGACTCTTGGGTACTCGCGGCTTCTATATTCTTGTTTGATGACGTCATAGTACAGGCGAGATACGATTTGACCCGGAAAAAATTGCATCACGCGCATTTTTAGGCTTAAAATTTTCAGAAAAATATACTGAATAACATATCCAAAATCCACCAAAATTGCCTTATTTGCCGTTCTATGTTTTTTTAAACAAAATACACGTGAAAATGTAAACAAATAAGTTTTTCTCAAAAACTATGAGGAATATAAAAAAAACTCAAAAGATCAAAGTTGTAGATCTGATTGAGATCTACAAAACGTACTTTATTTTTTTCTTAATTTATAATTTTTGAGATATTTACAAAAAACTGATATCTGGTTAATATTAATCAAAGAAATGAATTATGCAATGTATACGCATTTGTGATTACTATATTGTTTTAATTTTTACCAGTGCTATAATTATTTTATGCATTGTTGTAACAATTTAAAAAAATTATTTATTTAAAAATTTTTTTAAAAATAAATAAATATTTTTTATTAACATTATTTTTGCAAATAAAAACATGTGTGTTATAGTAAATAAATTGTAACACAAATATATAGTATATTAAAATTGTGAGGATTAGATAGAAAATACCTGGTTTGACTTGATCTTTCTTGTTCATGTATGTTCGCGCAATTCAACCGTACTCCGCATTGCACGTCAGTTTTTTCTTCCTTGTGTCAAGTAAGGACCCATAATGATTCAAAGTAATACGAAAAATGATCGCTTATCAGCAAACAGTTATTGGAGACGCAAAGATTTCGCGAGCGCTCCTGGTGGCAAAATGTGAAACTGGCGTAAAACAAACAGACTGTTCGTTGGTTAGTTGTGGTTCAACTCATCAATAAATTCCTGATTTTTTTATTGATTCATTTACATTTCTATTAACCCTAGAGAGCATATGCGGGGTAATACGTTACCCCACGCGAAATTCAAATTACGCCCCTGATTTAGGAAGGTTAGTTTTCATACCGAGACCCTAACCATAATTCAGTTTAGTCATCCGGTAATCGACCTCCGTCATTCAGCGAGTGCGTTAGATCCGTGCAACAGCTGTGACCAAAAAAGAACATCGTTTGAGGTAACGTATTACCCTTACTCGGCCGTTTACGCTCGACATTTACCACATTAAAGTATATTTCAGATTTTTTGTGAAAATCGGTAACGAAAAATTATACACTTTATAGCACTCCCCGAAAAATTCTACTCCTGTTTTATATATAATTCTTTAAGATTCGGTCAATTATTACATTTTTGCTGTTCTTGCACAGCAACTGATTAAAACTTTGTAAAGTTTTTGTAGAGTTAATTTTACTGTTTCCATATACTTTTATAACTTTTGACTACCTTTCAAATAAATAATAATCGACAGAATCTGTCTTTACTTTCCATTTCTTGCAATTTTTCCCATCCGACAGTTTTTCGTCATTTCCTCTACTTCAGACGTTCAAAGAAATATGTTTTTTTTTTTAAGAAACGAAAAAGTCGCTTGCATGCCGTTGAAGGTTGTCTATTCGTCTTTCAAAATCCGTTGGAATTTTTAAAATCGGTGAATTTCATGAAAAATTACAGCATTTTTTATAAAAAAAAGTCATTTCAGCCAAATTTTTGGTTTTTTGATCCAAACTTTTGTTTTATTTTTCGAAATTTTTTTACTGTTTTTTTTACTACCACAAAATTATTACTATCGTCTTCCCTATTAAAGAACAAACAAAATTATCTATTACAAAGTTTTCTAACAACAACTAGAAACATTGTACACGCGGTACAAGTTTGGGGTAATTTAATACCCCGCTTGGCCTTTCACGTATGAGAAAATTCATATATGCTCTTTAGGGTTAATATTGCACCACTAATCATAATAATAAATAATATTGATTAGATGTTTGCCATAATTATGTGAATAATTGTTATGATTTTATACTATAAGTTTATTTACTTTTAATGAAAAGAAATAAAATTAAAATTTCAATGGAATTAAATAAAATCAAATTAAATTGTACAAATAGTTGTGTTAGAAAATTTAATAAATGTGTAATTATTCTGTAAACGTCAGCCAAGGTCGTAGGCCTCATTTGTATTGCACGCAGTTAAGATGGAGTGCGCGGCGGCAACGCCCATTGGCGAAGGACGCTGATTGGCGGTCAGCGCTCAGGTTTCGCGCGGGATTCGGTAGCGGCAGCAGCGCCTGCAACACTTCGCTCACGACCGCCAACCAGGTCACACGTAACGCTCGTGACTCTAAGAATATCGAATATCGGAATAAAGATCTGTGCTCAAGTTGTGTGTTCCTAATTACTTGTCCCTGTGGAAATCCTTTCTAACTGCCCTCAATCCTGACACCAAGTCTAACTTCGATTCGAAAGGGCTTTCCTTACAATAATATTTAAGAAATTTTGTACTGCTTCAGGGTTGCCACTGACTTAAAGATTATAACAATATTTAGTTATGTGATATAAAATTGGTAAGTTTTGTACAATAAAACATTTCCAAAACAAAATATATTTTAATGTTATATACTCACTACTAGTTAAGCTGTTCCTTTGAAAGTTTGGTTTGTACCATCCTTATTTACAACTTATTTACAATTGCTATTTATATTAATATTTATATTTATACTATATTTATATGTTCAATAAAACTTATCAAGTTATAATAAAACTAGTTGGTTACCCGGGCTTCGCCCCGGAGGACATATGTAATAAGACACGCAAATAGTCTCTCTCTCTGGGCACTTTGCGAAAGGCTGTAGATTTCAATCACTCTGTGGTCACTGCGCTGGAGCGCATGAAACGAAGGATTGCACGAAGAGGAATGCAGCGCCGGTATGTGGTAACTGCAAGAAGTGGATGACTCATGAGGATCCATCACACTCGGCTTTGGACAGCAAATGCTGTCCTATTCTACGCAGGTGGTTAGCGGACAGAATTAATTGCATTAATTATGGCTGACTCAACGGATTGTTTACGTATTTGTCACGTAAATTGTCAGTCGCTATTAGCCCACCTTGATGAATTTAGATCTTTTTTTGAAGGTTCGGGTTACCATATCATTTGTATGTCTGAGACCTGGTTAAGACCATCCATTCCGGACCATATGGTATCTCTACGCGGATACCACATTGTGAGGCAGGATCGTATAGGCAAGGCGGGAGGCGGCGTTGCCTTCTGTGTGACCAATTGAGAGCTAGAACGCTGAGGCACTCGGAGGATGTATACTGTCGTAGACCGGAATACTTGGTGGCTGAGATATCGACGGACTGGAGTTCCAAGTTCCTTCTGGTGGTCGTGTATCGGCCTCCACACTGCGGCTATCTATCTGAGGTTTTCAACATTGTTTCTGATCTATCTGCTCTTTATAATCACGCGATCGTTCTTGGAGACTTTAATGCGGACCTAAATTCTTGGTCTTACGATTCTGATTCTATCAGGTCCTTTGTTGACACTATGCATTTTTCCTTGGTGCCATATGAGCCCACTTACCACACGCGCGTATCTTCTACGTGACTGAACTTACGTATTATAGATGATGTGGATAAACTAATCTCTTACGGTCAACAGGATGTTAACTTCCTTTTGGCTCATGACATGGTGTATATTAAGTATGGTCTAAGAGTTAGTCGTTTCCAGGAGCGGAGCGTTAAAGTTATAGGAGTGCCTTATTTGATGTGAATGATGTCAACGAGAAGGTCGGGATTCTGAATGGGTATCTGCTTGAATGTTTCAACAGGCATGCTCCTATACGGAGGATTAGTCCGAAGCACTTACCGGCACCCTGGCTTACAAGTGACATTAGGGATCGGATGAGAGAGAGGGACGGGGCGAGAAGAAGGTGGAGAAGGAATAGAACGGATGCGAACTATGATGAGTTTAGAGTTCTGAGAAATCAAACGCAGGAACTGATACGTGATGCTAAGAGCAGGTATTACCTGACTGCTTTTGATGATCTTACGGATATGAGTTCGATATGGAAAAGGCTTAAATATCTTGGCCTGGTCAAAGCTAGAACTACTGACAAACAACTGCTCTTTTCTATTGAAAAGTTAAATGAATATTTCTCAGGCTCTTCACCGTCCATAAACAGAGTTGAAGATGTTGGAAACGGCTACTATCTAGATGAGGGAGAGTACAACGATAAAAAATTTTACTGGAAGCATATCGAGCCCACTCATGTGCTTAAGGCTCTGAAGGATAATAAATCGGAGGCAGTTGGTGATGATGGTCTATCGCCGAAACTTATCAAGATTGGGTTACCATGCATTCTCTCAGTGATAGTGCACATTTTCAACTTTTGTCTGGAAGAGGGAGTATATCCTGACGTGTGAAAGATGGCGTTGGTTAGCCCTATCCCGAAGGTAAAATGTCCTACAGAACTGCGGGATTATAGACCGATTTCAATCCTGTGTGCCATCTCTAAAATGATGGAGAGAATAGTGGCTGACCAGATCAAGGAGTATCTTGTATCATCCGACACCCTCGACCAGTACCAATCGGCTTATAGAAAAGGTCACTCAACGCAAACAGCCTTAATAAGATTCCTGGATGATGTGAGACAGGCAGCGGATTCAAGATTGATTACCATAGCTGTATTTTTCAATTTTGCCAAGGCTTTTGACAATGTTTGTCATAGGATTTTGATTGACAAACTGAGGAATGTGGGCTTCTCCTGCTCTGCTCTTCGTTGGATTTGTGCATACTTGGACGGCAGGAAGCAGGCGGTCCGCGATCCGGTCTCGCGTGACAAATCATCGGCAAAAACAATATTTGCCGGTGTTCCTCAGGAATCGGTATTGGGGCCTCTCTTGTTCATCTTTTACTTACTGGATTTTAAATCGGTCTTGAGTTTTTGTTCTTATAATTTTTATGCGGATGATCTTCTTATATACTTGCATGTTGAACCTAGGCACTTGAGGACAGCTATTCAGCAGATTAATCAAGACATTTCGAGGATTGTAGAATGGGCCACTAAGAATAAATTGGCTCTGAATCCTAAAAAGACCACAGCGATGATTATGGGAACAGCGAGGTATGTTAACACGGTCTGCAGTGGTGAACTGCCTAACATCCTGGTCAGCGACACTGTGATACCGTACAGTGATTCTGTGGTCTGCCTTGGTCTTACTATTGTCAGCACACTCTCATGGGAGAAACAAGTGTCCAAGACGATCTCAAGAGTTAATGCCTCATTACACCAAATTAAACTGTGCAAGAACCTACTGCCGTTTCCACTGCGAGTGCGGTTAGTCTCTGCTTTAATAGTGCCTTTCTTTGATTATATTATTGCTGCTCTGCTCTCGCGGATATTTCGGGTGAGCAAAACTTGAGGCTTCAACGGGCTCTCAACGCCTGCGTCCGCTTTATATACCAGGCGAGGTGGGATGAGCATATCACTCCGTATTTCGACAAGCTTGGGTGGCTAAAGTTGAGTTCACGACGAGATTATTTTATTGGCAATCTGACGTTTACTCTTCTGCGCTCTCGGGTCCCTAGCGTTCTATACAGCAGATTTTAATTCAGATGTGACAGGACTCAGCGAGATACTAGGGCACAAAGCGACACCTTAACTTTACCTTTATGTCAAACTGAATTCTATAAAAGGTCATTTAGATATCACTCGGCCAAACTGTGGAATAGTCTTCCGTGTAATATACGTAATTCTGAGACGCTAGGTGCTTTCAAGAGAGCGCTATACGACTATCTGTTAAGAGCGAAATGAGTCCATACGTATACACACACACACACGCGTACACAGGCACTGACAATGTATACTGCATAATACATAGCGGCGTTAACTTTTTCAATTATTATTGTTATCTGTATGTTTGTTATCTGTATTTTTTGTTTTTTGCGCTTGAGAGGATCTTATCCTGGAGCGCGTTACAAATAAAAATACTATCTCTCTCTCTCTCTCTCTCTCTCTCTCTCTCTCTCTCTCTCTCTCTCTCTCTCTCTCTCTCTCTCTCTCTCTCTCTCTCTCTCTCTCTCTCTCTCTCTTTCTCTTTCTCTCTCTCTCTCTCTCTCTCTCTCTCTCTCTCTCTCTCTCTCTCTCTCTCTCTCTCTCTCTCTCTCTCTCTCTCTCTCTCTCTCTCTCTCTCTCTCTCTCTCTCTCTCTCTGGTGTCTCTCATTTATATAAAAATATTATTATTGGCGGTGATCTAAATTGCAATCTTTTGACCGATTGTTATGAGGGGAATTATTTGCGTGAGCTAATGTCTGGCTTATCCTTAACCATTGTCAACTCTGATGCTACTTTTCATACTGCTACTTCTGACTCATGGCTGGATGTTTTAGTTGTTGATGATGGTGCTAGGGTTCTTGCATATGCTAAATCCTTGAGTCCATTCATCGCCGGTCATGATCTACTGGAATTGTCGTACTCACTTGATCGTAAGCTTGACCTTGATCAATCTATCCTGCGACGTGGTTACAGGAGCATTGATGCCTCTGCGTTCCTTGAACATCTCGACGCTATTGCTGTAAACGTTCAGAGTGTAGCGGGCTACCCTTCTGATGTTGATGAGCTTTGTGCCTGGCTGTCCGGTATCTTACTTGAATCACTTGATGTATTTGCTCCTGCCCGTGTGTCCGTGATCAGGAAGCCTCCTGTTCGATGGCTTACGGACGAACTGAGATGCCGGCTCCGCACTCGTAATCAGTTGTACAGGCAGGCCAAACGTTCAGGCAGTCTACTGGGTTATGCTAGATACCGTCACTTTCGCAACCAGCTTAACAATGACATCAAGCGTGCTAAAAGTGAGTTTCACTTGGCTTCCCTTACCAATGTTACTGACTCCGCTAAAATGTGGAGAGAACTTGCTCGTCTGGGATTAGTTAAATCCACGTCGGTTTCTCCTCTCCGCTTTTTTACACCCGATCAACTTAACTCTTACT
This sequence comes from Temnothorax ravouxi, assembly GCA_030770255.1. Taxonomy (NCBI): domain Eukaryota; kingdom Metazoa; phylum Arthropoda; class Insecta; order Hymenoptera; family Formicidae; genus Temnothorax; species Temnothorax ravouxi. The sequence goes on from JASTWP010000647.1 coordinate 45,912, forward strand.
ATGTCTCAGTGTCCAGCACGTCTTTGCCTTGCACATATGCCGACTTTATTTCTGCCATCGCCTCAGTTTCTTGTACTTCTCATCGTCCTGAATTTGTTTTCTCTACTATACAGCCGGACTCGGTTTACAAACTCATCTTTAATGGACCTCTTCACTCCTACGCGTCTGGCTATGATGGCATCCCGCTTTATGTTCTTCGTATTGCTTGGCCCATTATCTCTCAGTGGCTCATTCCTCTTTTTAATCGTTCACTTAATGATTCCATATTTCCTTCATCTTGGAAGCGTGCGTTGATTCGCCCTCTCTCAAAGATTCGCACTCCACTGTCACCGTCTGATACGCGACCTATTGCCAACCTTCCTGAAATGTCAAAAATTCTTGAACGCTTGGTGGCCTCACAGATCTCCGACTATTTGAATGAACATAACCTGCTGAATCCCAGACAGTCTGCGTATCGTTCCGGTTTCAATACGCAATCTGCTCTTTTACGTGTCTGTGATGACATTAGAATGGGAATTGATAAAAGACTCATTACAGTCATGATTCTATTTGACTTCAGTAAAGCGTTTGATACGGTCCCACATCTTCGTTTGCTTATCAAACTGAAAGAAATCGGTTTTTCTGATGAGGTTCTCGCGTGGATTTTTTCTTACCTTACTGGTCGCTCTCAGGCTGTATTTGATGATGAAGGTAATTTTTCTGAGTGGCTTTTCACGTCGACTGGTGTCCCTCAGGGCTCTGTACTTGGCCCACTTTTATTTGCTCTTTATATAAATGATATCGGCAGTTTCCTGTCTTTTGTCTGTCATATGTTGTTCGCTGATGATGTACAAATTTATCTCCAGTGTACTCGCGCCGACATTCTGCATGGTCTTGAGTTGATTTCAAGGGATGCAAATGCTATTTTCGACTATGCTACGTTAAATGGTCTTAAGCTCAATCCTGCAAAGTCTAAGGTACTTGTATTTGGTAGTCAGGCTTATATCAATGATATCGACCTCCATTGTTTACCTCCTATTATTGTTAACCATACGCCTTTACCCTTTGTAAACGAAGCTAAGAATTTGGGTGTAATTTTTACATCTAATCTATCCTGGAAAAAGCATATCTTGCACGTCTCTCAAAAGGTGCATTATTCTTTGTACAAGCTTAAGTTTAACAAAAACTTTGTCCACAAGGTTAAGGATAAGGCTGGTTTTGGCTTTAATTATGCCGCACATTGACTACTGCTGCCTAGTCTATCATGGTTTGACTGGAGAACTGAACACCTTGTTACAGAGACTTGTGAATTGTTGCATTCGCTTTATATTTGATCTCAAGCGTGACGAACATATTACTCCGTTCAGGCGACAATTGGGGTGGCTTACAGTTAAAAACAGGAGGTTATACTTTCTTGGCTGTCAAATGTTTCGAATACTTTACATGCGCTCTCCCTCGTATCTTCGTGACAATTTCGCTTTGCTTGATCCGCAGTTGAGGAGATCTGACCGCCGTCTTGTTGCATCCCAAACCTTTCAAATCCCTTGCTATAGAACTACCACCTATAGAAACTCCTTTCATCTTTCAGCTATATATTTTTGGCATTCTCTTCCTATTAATATTACCTCTGCTCCTTCATTTGTCTCCTTCAAAGGTCTTCTCAAAGCGTATCTGTTAGCACGTGAAGTTGCATGATATCGATTGCTGGCGCGAGGCTTTGATGGTGTCTTTCCCTCTTATCAGCTTGTAAGTTATATTGCGTTTTATTCTTGATATTAGTTTTAGTTTAACTGTACTTACATTGTTCCTATTTTTAAGTTGCGTTAGTTCTAGTTCTTTTACAGTGTATACTGTTGTAATTGCTATTAAGTTGTGCTCTACACTTAACTGATTTGTGCAAGTGAGAGCATGCACTTTTGTTATCTTTTTTTTTTCTTTTTTTGTATTGTTAATCTTTGCCCTTTAGTTTTTCTTGGGCATAATAATTTATCTCTCTCTCTCTCTCTCTCTCTCTCTCTCTCTCTCTCTCTCTCTCTCTCTCTCTCTCTCTCTCTCTCTCTCTCTCTCTCTCTCTCTCTCTCTCTCTCTCTCTCTCTCTCCAGAAATCCAAAGTATTAATATTCGGTAGCAAGCGTTACGTGGACCAAATAGATCTTCACGATTTACCTCTCATCTCTGTTAGTGGTACCTCTATTCCGTTTGTCTCTCAGGCTCGAAATCTGGGTGTCATTATGAGCTCCGACCTATCTTGGAACAGCCACGTTGCTCATATATCTAAGCGAGTACACTTCACGTTGCACAAGCTTAAGTTCCATAAGAACTCCTTATCATTGCAATTGCGTGTAAAACTCGTGTCTGCATTGATTTGGCCTCTGCTTGACTATTGCTCTCTTGTCTACAACGATGTTACTGATGAGCTTAACATAAAACTGCAGAGACTTATCAACTGCACGATTCGGTTTATCTTTAATTTGCGTCGAGAAGAACACATCACTCCTTACCGCCACCAATTAGGGTGGCTGTCTGTTAGAAATCGACGTCTCTTTTTCCTTGGCATCGAAATGTTTAAGATATATCATGGTATGTCTCCTAGCTACCTCTCTGAGATCTTTGTCAGAGCTGATCTCTCGATTAGACGATCGTCTCGACTCGCACTGCCTAGTACTTTCCAAATTCCCATTCACAGAACCGAGACTTACCACCAGTCCTTTCACCTAGCTGGTATTTACTTATGGAATTCGCTTCCTTCCGAGGTTGTGTCGTCTTCGTCTCTAAATGAATTTAAGCAGAAGCTCAATGGTTATTTATTTGCACTTGAGCTCGGTTCCGGTTGAGGTTTTACCTTGGAGCTATCTAACGTCTATGTACGATGTAGCGTTATTGCGAGATGGGTGCAAGTACATTTAGTCTTAGCTTGCTTAGTCACTGTACTCAAATCGTTGCTGCTCCAACATCTTAACTAGTTTTAAGTATCAATGTTATTTTTCTGCGATTGTTGTTGGAGTGAGAGCGCAACTGAATTTCGATTTTTATTTCTTCATCATTATTTCAGTTATTAATATTGTCAACGAGATTTTGTTCTGAAGCGTTTGCTGAGGTGGAAATAATTAGTAATTAATATTATTACTGCAATATAGTCATTATTATCTTCATTGTTTCCGCTTTTGCTCACTGCTTTATTACAATTCGTCTCATCTGTTCTGTATCTCTAGTTCTTACTTATTCCAATTTTTTGTTTATTTTACTTCATGTATATCCATGTATTTTTCATCATTTGCCTAAAGTCATGACTATGGCATAATAAACAAACTCAAACTCAAACTCAAACTCTCTCTCTCTCTCTCTCTCTCTCTCTCTCTCTCTCTCTCTCTCTCTCTCTCTCTCTCTCTCTCTCTCTCTCTCTCTCTCTCTCTCTCTCTCTCTCTCTCTCTCTCTCTCTCTCTCTCTCTCTCTCTCTCTCTCTCTCTCTCTCTCTCTCTCTCTCTCTGTAAGTACAGCGTGCACGTCTGTTTGTCGCTCCTACTTTTTCTTGTCATATCTCTGCTGCGGGTTGCCTCCGGGCAATTTTTGTTGCAGATTTAAGCTGGTTTTTAATTGCTTGTCACGTGCTCTACTATTTTTCATGGAGAATTCCACCCTATTCCGAGCATTTTAGTGATGAGTTTATTGCATATCCTAACCTAACTCTTGGAATCATCGGAGGACTCTTGAGTTACCCGTGCGGAGGTTCCATTGCGCGTGCGCCTGCCTCGTTAAGCTACTCTATCTATGCTTAACTTTCTGCCTTGTTGGTTTCGACTGATTGGTCTCTGCTGCTGCGTGACGCTGCTGCGCATGCGTTTGTTTGGCATGTCCGAATGTGTTCATAGCGCCGAGTTTCGGTTGTCTCCGGATTGGCTGTGAAAAGTGATGCTGTGTTTGCGTATATGAATTTGCTTTAACTTTAACTCTGCGCTATTTGTGATTCTTTTTGCGTTTTTGAGACTCTGCGGTTTTGCGATTATATCGCCTATTTGACCTAGGGTGATGCGTACATGCACCAAGTGTAAAAAATCTATTGCAACCGTAGCGGTTGAGTGTGTGTGTACCCGGGTCTTTCATCCGGGTTGTATTAAGCCTTATTCTCTGTCTAAGTACGCTGACGCGTGCTGCAGATCGTTGTCTGCTCCACCAATCTCACCTTTTACACCGGAGGTGAAAGATACCGTGTCATTTAATTTTGAGAGCATGGATACTCCCGGGTGCACTGGCACTGATGCGCAGTCGCAGAGTGGGAACGCGACTGAGAGGCTGCTACTTGGCTTGATTGAACAGGTGAAAGCATCTGACGCTAAAATCTCGGCATTTATTGAGAGTCAGCGGCAGACAAATAGCGAAATTAACAACAAACTAAACAAATTAAATCTCATTGCTGAAATTGTTGATCGAAATAGTCAGCGAATTGCTTCCTTGGAGCGTGTAAGTGAGACTCTTGTGACGGAAATAGAAGAATTAAAAACTAATTTAGTGGCCCCTCAAGCTCGTGACATTGATAATAATGACTTACTTATCTCTGGGGTACCTGCGGAGCTGTCGGTCACACCCGAGGAATTTGTTGGTAAAGTATTTGCGGCTCTCAATATTCAAAATCTGTCTACTCATATTCTTAGAGTCAGAAAGGTAGTCCGTAAGCCTCGTCCGGGGGCCGCGGGTAACAGTCCTGCGGCTTCTTCCGATACATACTCGCTTATTGTAGCGTTGACTTCCGGAGCGGTGCGAGATACCATCATAGCGCAAAAGCGGTCTAAACGCACACTTAGGTTGGGTGAGGTGAGCGGAAGCAGCTCTGGTCATATTTCAGATCGCATAATATTCGTGATCGAGTTGTATTCTAAGGCTACGTTTGATCTGTTACAGCAGACAAAACGAGTTGCTAAGGAAAAATCGTTCAAATATGTCTGGGTGAACAAGCGTCGTATTTGTGTCAGGCGTGCGGATGGCGATTCCATCATATATATTGATAATGCTTCTGATCTTGTCAAATTAGATTGACCGGTCCGACCTAGCTCAGCTATTGTGAACAACTCTAGTCAAAAGTCACTTCGATTTCTTGTTGCTCAATTTAATGCGAACTCTCTTCGTGGGCATATTGATTTTATAAGGTTACACTTCAGTGCCACCTTTTATCACATTATTTCTGTATCTGAAACGTGGCTTAATGCCAATATTTCGGATCAGTATGTGACCTTGGAAGATTACATTTTGGTTAGACACGATAGAGAGGGATGCATGGGAGGTGGAGTGGCATGCTATGTACATAGATCTCTTAAGGTTAAGATTTTGGCCACCTCTAACAATATCTGTATCAATTCGCCTGAATATCTTCTTATTGAGGTGCGTCTTCCAGATGGAGAATCGGTGTTATTTGCGTCTATTTACAGAAGGCCTAAGGGTCTTCTTTTGCATGACTTTGTTGAATCTCTAAACCGATTTTCGCATCTCTATAGAAATATTATTGTTGGTGGTGACCTGAATTGTAATTTATCATCGGAAAATTTTGAGGCAGTTTATTTGCGTGAGCTGATGTCTAGTCTTGCGTTACACATTGTTGGCTCTGAGCCCACCCATCACACTGCGACTTCTGACTCATGGCTTGATGTGGTAGTGGTGGATGATATTGACAAGATTGAATCGTTCAGAAAATCTCAGAGTCCGTTCATTGCTGGTCACGACCTTTTAAAGTTGTCTGTATCACTTGGCTCCGGATTGAGACCAGTGCGCTCTGTTACTCGGCGTAACTTTAGTGGGATTGTCGAATCTGAATTCTGTGATCATCTTCGATCTATTGCGGGCGCGGTACAGACTGAAGTTGCTCAATTGTCTGAGGATGCTGATGTGGACGGACTGTGCGAGGTCCTATCTGGTGCCTTGTTGAGGGCACTTGATGTCTTTGCTCCAATGCGTAGCTTTGTAATTGTGAAGCCTCCTGTGCATTGGCTTACTACTGAATTAAAGGCTCGGTTGCGTGTTCGTGATAAATTATATAAGCGCGCTAGAAGAGCGAATAGTCTCCTGGGTTATGCTGTGTACAGACACTTCCGCAACCAGCTCTCTGCTGATATCAGGCGTGCGAAGAGTGAATTCTACTACAATTCCCTTTCGCGAATCACGGATCCTGCTAAGCTATGGAGGCAGCTTGCGCAGTTGGGGCTTGCTAAGTCGACTTTTATGTCTCCGTTGCACTTCTTTTCGTCTGATCAACTGAACCTATATTATGCGTCTGTTTCCAATGCTAAGCCTGTATGCCTTTATTCTGACTTCATCTCAGCCATTGCATCGATCACTTGTCCTTCTGATCGTCCTGAATTTGTCTTTTCTCCTGTCTTACCTCGATCCGTTCTCGAGCTTCTGTCTGTAAAACCTCTTCATTCATATTCTTCTGGTTCTGACGGCATACCGTTGTTTGTTTTACGTGTTGCCTGGCCTATTATCTCGCCATTACTGGTGTCTCTATTTAATCGATCATTAGACACTTCGTTATTTCCATCCGAGTGGAAAAAGGCATATATTCGCCCACTTTCCAAAATTCGAACACCATTATCTCCGTCAGATACGAGACCTATTGCCAACTTGCCTGAGCTATCTAAATTGTTGGAGCGTATTGTCGCCTCTCAAATATTAGACTATTTAAATGAGCATGATATTTTTGATCCCAGACAGTCAGCATACCGCTCTGGTTATAGTACTCAGTCGGCACTGCTGCGTATTTGTAACGATATCAAGCTTGGGATTGATAAGGGTCTCATTACCATCATGATACTCTTTGATTTTAGCAAGGCATTTGACACGGTTCCTCATCTGCTGTTACTTATTAAGCTTCGGCAGCTCGGCTTTTCGGTAGCTGTTCTAAACTGGATTTTCTCCTATCTGACAGGTCGTTCTCAGGCGGTTATTGACGATGCAGGCAATCTTTCTGACTGGCTTTTTACCTCTTCTGGTGTCCCTCAGGGCTCTGTGCTTGGTCCTCTGTTGTTCTCTCTATATATTAATGATATATATAAAACTTTACGTCATGCATCTCATATGATCTTTGCAGACGATGTCCAGGTTTACCGTCCTTGCTCACCTGCTGACATTCTTGATGCTCTGACATTAGTTGCGTATGATGCCAATGCCATCTTTCATTATGCCAGCATGAATGGACTCAAACTCAACCCTGCCAAATCTAAAGTCATTATCTTTGGCAGTCAGGCAAATGTGAATGGCATTGATCTCAGCAGTCTGCCACCTATTGTTGTGAACAATACGCCCCTACCGTTTGTATGTGAGGTGAAGAATCTGGGCGTTGTCTTTATGTCCAATCTTTCTTGGACAAAACATATCTCTCTGGTCTCACAAAGAGTTAATCATGCGTTACATAATTTGAAGTACAATAAGAACTCTCTTAATATCAATCTCAGAGTTAAGCTCGTTACAACTTTGATCATGCCACACATAGATTACTGTTGTCTCGTATACCATGGTTTAACCAATGAGTTGAACATCAAACTACAAAGACTTGTCAACTCTTGTATTCGCTTTATTTTTTATCTTAAGCGTGATGAGCACATCACGCCGTTTAGACGTCAGTTGAAATGGCTCTCGGTTGAAAACAAACGTTACTACTTTCTTGGATGCCAAATTTATCGCATTCTACATATGAGTTCACCTTCATATCTGAGTGAGCTTTTTACTGCTCCCGACCCAATACTTAGAAGATCAGACCGTCTAGCTGCTTCATCTGCTCAAACCTTCCATATTACTGCTCACAGAACAGTTGCTTATAGAAATTCCTTCCATCTTTCCTCTATATATTTTTGGCATTCACTTCCTCGCAATTTAACATCAGCACCCTCTCTAGCATCATTCAAAAACCTGCTTCGTCTGTTTTTGCTTTCGTCTGAATCTCAGTCATGAGTCTTTTATTCGCTTGTTCTTTTGCTCTTTTGATCAATTTATTATTTGGTTTGTGTGGTTTTGCTCTGTTAGTTATAACCTGCGTTAGGTTGGTTGCGATAGTTTAGTTGCGATAGTTTATTGCGTCTAGCTTTAAGTAGCGTTATTTGTAAGTTAGTCTGTAGATGCATTTTGTTTTGCTCTGTTAGTTATAACCTGCACTAGGTTGGGTTGTGATAGTTTAGTTGCGATGGTTTATTGCGTCCAGCTTTAAGTGGCGTTATCTGTAAGTTAGTCTGCAGATGCATATTGTTTTGCTCTGTAAGTTATAACCTACATTAGGTTGGGTTGCGATAGTTTAGTTGCGATGGTTTATTGCGTCTAGCTTTAAGTGGCGTTATCTGTAAGTTAGTCTGTAGATGCATATTGTTTTGCTCTGTTAGTTATAACCTGCATTAGGTTAAGCTGTGATAGCTTTGTTGCGATAGTTCATTGCGTCTAGCTTTAAGTAGTGTTATCTGTAAGTTAGTCTGTAGTTGCATATTGTTGTAGAGTGAGCATGAGCTTCTATGATTCTGTTCATATTTGCCCTTCAGCCATTGCTAGGGCATAATAAAATTATCTATCTATCTATCTATCTCTCTCTCTCTCTCTCTCTCTGTGAGTATCATTGTGTGTTTATTCTATTGCTCCTGCTTCAAGTGAATCTATTTTCTGCCGTAAGCTGCCTTCGGGCCATTTTGTTGCAGGTATTAGCGTGTTTTTTGCTGCTTGTCATGCACAATTATTATCTTTCTTGTGCTTGCTGCTGAATTGAGAGGATTTCTGTGCATGTATCATCGTTTTGGTCTAACCTAATTCTTGGATATTTCTGTGGGAGACGTTGATCTTAGCTGCGCATGCGCCTGTCGTTATTGATCTGCTTTATCTTCACACTATTTTCTGAGCACGTGCTATCATGATCTCTGATTGGCTGCTGCGTGGCGTACTGCCTTGTGACTGCCGATTGGCTGCTGTGCGGGACACCATACTTGTGATCGATGTGATTGGCTGCTATGCGTTGCACTGTGCATGTGGATCTATTGCGCCTGCTATCTGAGTGACAGCTGATTGGCAACCATACGTGACGTCGTTCTCTGGTGCGTGTGTACGTGTGTTTACTTTTACTGGGAACACGTTTTGCTGGACTGTCCGCTCGTGTGTACGTGTACTATTTGACTGACATTACAATTGATTTTTATCGCGATATTTACAGTGACCTCGTACTACTACTTATTTGTTGGTTACATTTCATTTCCTTATTGAGCGAGGAGTGGCTAATACCGGTAATACATGGAGTCGCGTGCGTGCATTAGGTGCAAGAAGCCTATTGCGAATCAGTCGCTCGAGTGCGACGGGTGTAAGAGAGTGTTCCACCCTGGTTGTGTCAAACCTTATGCTGCAACCAAATATGCAGACACTTGCTGCAAATATCTGGCAGCTTCATTGGATACACCTCTTACACCGCTAATTGAGGCGAGCGCGCGTTCTTTCGATTTTCCGGGTGTGTTATCGGGCACTCAGGTGCAGACGCAGTCGCAGGAGCATGCCACAACCAATGTGCTGTTGCAAAAGCTATGTGACAAGTTGAATGATTCGGATGCGAGACTCTCCGCTTTTGTTGATGAGCAGCGGCGTGCGATTAGTGAGATTAACGTCAAGCTTAGCAAACTTAGTCTCATCGCGGATACAGTTGCGCAGAATACTGTACGCATTGACAAGCTTGAGCAGGAGAATTCTGCTCTGGCACGTGATGTCCAGGCTTTAAAGACCGCTCAGTTGGTCCCGCATGTCTGCGATGAGAGTAAAAATATGTTGTCTGCTGCGTCGCGTGTCCCTCGAACGTCGGATATTATAATTTCTGGTATCCCATCTTCTATTACTCATACATCCGATGAGCTAGTCGCGAGTGTTTTTCATGCGCTCGAAATTCCTCAGCTGACTTCCGACGTTCTTGAGACCCGTGATGTTGCAGCGCGCGATGCGCCAGTGGCGCGTGATGCTGCGCCGGGGTCCATCTCAGCCATCGATCGGGCTGACGCTGCGGGTCGTAGAAGATCGGTGATAGTTGCGCTCAAGTCACGTGAGATTCGCGACCACATTATCAAGAGACACGGTAGTGTCTCGCGCCAAGTACACGCGGAGCGAGACCGCACCGTGACTCTTTTACGCGACGCGACGGGTTGCGAGTACCCGAGATGTTGAGATCTCGATTAATGAGTGAACGGATCAAGTTCTAAGTAGGCTTGATCGATAGCTTGGGGTCCAATTAGGGGGGGGTTTCTCTCATAATATTCCGCTACGTGCCCTACGAGCGGAGATATTGCGACGGAAAGTCCAAATGGGAAAATTTATTTTTAAGATACGACTTCTTCCACGTCGACCGTCTCTCATGCCATATCACGTGATCAGAGAAAATGTCCCTTTCACTTTTTCGACACTGGCGGCGCAGGTATCGCCAGTTTCGATATCGCGCGCGTATTTCGAACGATCTAGTAGATAAATTATTAAAGGTCGATAAACTTATCGGTCAGAAGAAAGATTTTTATTTAGTTAAATTAAGTATATATATAATATATATTGATTCTTATGAATCAAGCTTGAATTCGATGTTTAGGTATCCCAGGTTGCCGATGACGAGATACAGATAGTGCGCTTCATAGTTTTCGGTGTCCAGGTGTAATAATACGTTGAATTCGATGTCTACGTGTTCCAGGTTGCCGATGACGAGGTCCACATAGTGCGCTCCGTAGTTTTCGGTGTCTACGTGTATTAATACCTTGAATTCGATGTCCACGTGTTCCAGGTTGCCGATGACGGGATCCAGATAGTGCGCTTCATAGTTTTCGGTGTCCAGGTGTAATCGTACGTTGAATGCGACGTCTAGGTGTCCCAGGTTGCCGATGACGATGTCTAGATAGTGAGCTCCGTAGTTTTCGGTGTCTACGTGTATTAATACCTTGAATTCGATTTCTAGGTGTCCCAGGTTGCCGATGACGAGGTCCACATAGTGCGCTTCGTAGTTTTCGGTGTCCATGTGTAATAATACGTTGAATTCGATGTCTACGTGTTCTAGGTTGCCGATGACGAGGTCCACATAGTGCGCTCCGTAGTTTTCGGTGTTCACGTGTATTAATACCTTAAATTCGATGTCCACGTGTCCCAGGTTGCCGATGACGATGTCTAGATAGTGAGCTCCGTAGTTTTCGGTGTCCAGGTGTAATAATACGTTGAATGCGATGTCTAGGTGTCCCAGGTTGCCGATGACGGAATCCAGATAGTGCGCTTCATAGTTTTCGGTGTCCAGGTGTAATCGTACGTTGAATTCGATGTCTAGGTGTCCCAAGTTGCCGATGACGAGGTCCACATAGTGCGCTCTGTAGTTTTCGGTGTCTACGTGTATTAATACCTTGAATTCGATGTCCACGTGTCCCAGGTTGCCGATGACGGGATCCAGATAGTGCGCTTCATAGTTTTCGGTGTCCAGGTGTAATAATACGTTGAATTCGATGTCTACGTGTTCCAGGTTGCCGATGACGAGGTCCACATAGTGCGCTCCGTAGTTTTCGGTGTCTACGTGTATTAATACCTTGAATTCGATGTCCACGTGTTCCAGGTTGCCGATGACGGGATCCAGATAGTGCGCTTCATAGTTTTCGGTGTCCAGGTGTAATCGTACGTTGAATGCGACGTCTAGGTGTCCCAGGTTGCCGATGATGATGTCTAGATAGTGAGCTCCGTAGTTTTCGGTGTCTACGTGTATTAATACCTTGAATTCGATTTCTAGGTGTCCCAGGTTGCCGATGACGAGGTCCACATAGTGCGCTTCGTAGTTTTCGGTGTCCATGTGTAATAATACGTTGAATTCGATGTCTACGTGTTCTAGGTTGCCGATGACGAGGTCCACATAGTGCGCTCCGTAGTTTTCGGTGTTCACGTGTATTAATACCTTAAATTCGATGTCCACGTGTCCCAGGTTGCCGATGACGATGTCTAGATAGTGAGCTCCGTAGTTTTCGGTGTCCAGGTGTAATAATACGTTGAATGCGATGTCTAGGTGTCCCAGGTTGCCGATGACGGAATCCAGATAGTGCGCTTCATAGTTTTCGGTGTCCAGGTGTAATCGTACGTTGAATTCGATGTCTAGGTGTCCCAAGTTGCCGATGACGAGGTCCACATAGTGCGCTCTGTAGTTTTCGGTGTCTACGTGTATTAATACCTTGAATTCGATGTCCACGTGTCCCAGGTTGCCGATGACGGGATCCAGATAGTGCGCTTCATAGTTTTCGGTGTCCAGGTGTAATCGTACGTTGAATTCGATGTCTAGGTGTCCCAAGTTGCCGATGACGAGGTCCACATAGTGCGCTCCGTAGTTTTCGGTGTCTATGTGTATTAATACCTTGAATTCGATGTCCACGTGTCCCAGGTTGCCGATGACGATGTCTAGATAGTGAGCTCCGTAGTTTTCGGTGTCTACGTGTATTAATACCTTGAATTCGATTTCTAGGTGTCCCAGGTTGCCGATGACGAGGTCCACATAGTGCGCTTCGTAGTTTTCGGTGTCCATGTGTAATAATACGTTGAATTCGATGTCTACGTGTTCTAGGTTGCCGATGACGAGGTCCACATAGTGCGCTCCGTAGTTTTCGGTGTCTACGTATATTAATACCTTGAATTCGATGTCCACGTGTCCCAGGTTGCCGATGACGATGTCTAAATAGTGCGCTCCGTAGTTTTCGGTGTTCACGTGTATTAATACCTTAAATTCGATGTCCACGTGTCCCAAGTTGCCGATGACGATGTCTAGATAGTGAGCTCCGTAGTTTTCGGTGTCCAGGTGTAATAATACGTTGAATGCGATGTCTAGGTGTCCCAGGTTGCCGATGACGGGATCCAGATAGTGCGCTTCATAGTTTTCGGTGTCCAGGTGTAATCGTACGTTGAATTCGATGTCTAGGTGTCCCAAGTTGCCGATGACGAGGTCCACATAGTGCGCTCCGTAGTTTTCGGTGTCTACGTGTATTAATACCTTGAATTCGATGGCCACGTGTCCCAGGTTGCCGATGACGGGATCCAGATAGTGCGCTTCATAGTTTTCGGTGTCCAGGTGTAATCGTACGTTGAATTCGATGTCTAGGGGTCCCAAGTTGCCGATGACGAGGTCCACATAGTGCGCTCCGTAGTTTTCGGTGTCTATGTGTATTAATACCTTAAATTCGATGTCCACGTGTCTAAGGTTGCCGATGACGGGATCCAGATAGTGCGCTTCATAGTTTTCGATGTCCAGGTGTAATCGTACGTTGAATGCAATGTCTAGGTGTCCCAGGTTGCCGATGACGATGTCCAGATAGTGCGCTTCATAGTTTTCGGTGTCCAGGTGTAATCGTACGTTGAATTCGATGTCTAGGTGTCCCAAGTTGCCGATGACGATGTCTAGATAGTGAGCTCCGTAGTTTTCGGTGTCTACGTGTATTAATACCTTGAATTCGATTTCTAGGTGTCCTAGGTTGCCGATGACGATGTCTAGATAGTGAGCTCCGTAGTTTTCGGTGTCCAGGTGTAATAATACGTTGAATGCGATGTCTAGGTGTCCCAGGTTGCCGATGACGATGTCTAGATAATGAGCTCGGTAGTTTTCAGTGTCTACGTGTATTAATACCTTGAATTCGATTTCTAGGTGTCCCAGGTTGCCGATGACGATGTCTAGATAGTGAGCTCCGTAGTTTTCGGTGTCTACGTGTATTAATTCCTTAAATTCGATGTCCACGTGTCCCAGGTTGCCGATGACGGGATCCACATAGTGCGCTCCGTAGTTTTTGGTGACTAGGTGTATTAATAACTTTAAATCCGAATGTAGGACACGTAAATATCAAATTTGAGGTATTAATACACGTAGACACCGAAAACTACGGAGCGCACTATGTGGATCTCGTCATCGGCAACGTGGGACACCTAGACATCGAATTCAACGTATTATTACACCTGGACACCGAAAACTATGGAGCGCATTATTTGTAACCCGTTATCGGCAACCTGGGATACCTAGACATCGAATTCAAGCTTGATTCATAAGAATCGACTTAAAAATTTCCTAGCGGCAGAACTAAAATTATGTCATGACATGATAAAAATTCGTTGAATTAAAATTATGTCTAGACATAATAAAAACTGGACAAATTAAAATTATGTCTGGAATAAAAATTGAATGAATTAAAATTATGTCTGACATAAAAATAATTCCGCATTTTTATTATGTGTATACACATAATTTTAATTCATACAATTTTTATTATGTGTACACATAATTTGTTTTTGAATGAACGTAAAACGTATTTGTTACAATATCTATTCATTATTGAAAATCGATATGCGCGACAAAAGCTCTTGTATATCATTAATTATGTTATTATTTAGATATTATATATATTTTTATTTATATATTTTTAGTATTATTAAAAAAATTATTAGCATTTAGGATACGAATCTTTTTCCGTTAGTTTGTAAGTTTCATGATTAAAAAGATTATGTCGTATTATTAATACCTCGAAATAACACTCTGTACATATAGTTTATACAATGCGTAATACTACAAAAAAGCGTGATATCTGTACAAAATTACCTTTTTTAAAAAAAAGGTAAAGAAAGGCGCCAAGTACACGCATAGTAGTGTGTATGTTGTTACCTCGAAAAAAAAACAGTGGTAGTATTATACCTCACAAAAATCTAAGTAACAAGTGATAGACGTAATTTTTGTATTTCGAAAAATCTCGAAAAAACCTAAGCAGTAGTATCTTTACCTCGAAAAAACCGAAGTAACAAGTGGTAGACGTAATCTTTGTATGTATCTCAAAAAATCTCGAAAAAACCTAAGCAGTAGTATCTTTATCTCGAAAAAACCGAAGTAACAAGTGGTAGACGTAATCTTTGTATCTCCAAAAATCTCGAAAAAACCTAAGCAGTAGTATTTTTATTTCTAAAAAATTATTACTCAAGTGATTATTTTACAATTACAAAAAAGAAATGATATCTCTTTTTAAATTACAGCGCCAATTACAGAGAACATTTTTCGAGATCGAGGTATAATATTACCACACTGCTTTTCTTCAATTAGAATAAAAGATTGAATCATGAAGAATTACACAGAGGTAACAGTACAAAATACAAATATTTTATTAAAATATTTAAACCCAACAAGGGAATACAAGGTATTTAAATACAAAGTTTATATATGTATTTTAAAAGATTTAATCGCATCGCAAAGAATTACAGAGGTAACAGTACAAAAAATAAAAATATTTTATTCAAATACATAAATTTTTCTTGTCAAAAAACTTGGCGCTGCTAGAGAGAGAAAGAGAGAGAGAGAGACACCTTTTATCCTATACTTAATCATAAGCCGCATTATTCGAGAGAAAGAGAGACCTTTTACAAATGTAAATATTACTTATTCTATACTTATTCTATACTTAATTTTAATCGCTTTAAAAATATAAACTTATCCTATACTTATTCATAAGCCGCATTATTCACCGTCTCCACACACACACACACACACACACACACACACACACACACACACACACACACACACACACACACACACACACACACACACACACACACACATCACCCACATTCACTCGCTCGCACATACACACCAGGCTGACCTAATTTTGAGGTCTAGCAGCGCCAAGTTTTTTGACAAGAAAAATTTATGTATTTGAATAAAATATTTTTATTTTTTGTACTGTTACCTCTGTAATTCTTTGCGATGCGATTAAATCTTTTAAAATACATATATAAACTTTGTATTTAAATACCTTGTATTCCCTTGTTGGGTGTAAATATTTTAATAAAATATTTGTATTTTGTACTGTTACCTCTGTGTAATTCTTCATGATTCAATCTTTTATTCTAATTGAAGAAAAGCAGTGTGGTAATATTATACCTCGATCTCGAAAAATGTTCTCTGTAATTGGCGCTGTAATTTAAAAAAAGATATCATTTCTTTTTTGTAATTGTAAAATAATCACTTGAGTAATAATTTTTTAGAAATAAAAATACTACTGCTTAGGTTTTTTCGAGATTTTTGGAGATACAAAGATTACGTCTACCACTTGTTACTTCGGTTTTTTCGAGATAAAGATACTACTGCTTAGGTTTTTTCGAGATTTTTCGAGATACATACAAAGATTACGTCTACCACTTGTTACTTCGGTTTTTTCGAGGTAAAGATACTACTGCTTAGGTTTTTTCGAGATTTTTCGAAATACAAAAATTACGTCTATCACTTGTTACTTAGATTTTTGTGAGGTCAGGGTAACGCGCGGCAGGCGCCGTCTGACGGTTGGTGACGTTTTCTCGACGAGTGTTCCCGGCAATATTTACGTCAATGAATTGCTTCCCAAATGTACTTACGATTTGCTGCAGCGGGTCAGGCGTGTTGCTAAAGAGAGAGCGTATAAGTTTGTCAGGGTGAGAGATGGCCAGATATGCGCTAGGCGTTCTGATGAGGAGCCTATTATTTTCGTTAATTCTGAGATTGATCTCGCCAAGCTCGTCTGACGGGTCCGACCTGCTCGTTCCTTGTCATCGATCGTTCGGCATAACCCAACACGTAATTCTTTATTGCTCCGCGTTGCTCAATTCAATGCTAATTCCTTACGAGGTCATATTGATTTCATTCGTCTATACTTTAGTACTAACTTTCATCATATTATCTCAGTATCTGAAACGTGGCTTCATGAGGAGGTGTCGGACGATCTTGTGGCTCTGGACGGCTATTTTCTTGTTCGTCATGATCGGGTGGGACGCGCAGGAGGGGGTGTTGCTTGCTTTGTGCATAAGTCATTAAAAGTCAAATTAATTGCAATCTCCTCTGGGGTCGATGTCAATGCTCCTGAATATCTAATAATGGAGATTCGTTTGCCGAGTGATGAAGTGATATTGTTTGCATCGGTATATAGGAGACCTAAGGGCCTTCTTTTTAATGACTTCGTTGAATCACTGACTGGCGTCTCTCATCTTTACAAACACATTATTATTGGCGGTGATTTAAACTGTAATCTCTTGGCGAACAGTTTTGAAACTAATTACTTGCGTGAATTATTGTTAAGCTTATCTTTATATGTTGTCAGCTCGGATGCTACGTATCACACTGCTACTTCTGACTCGTGGCTTGATGTTTTTATTGTGAATGACTGTGACAAGGTTCAAGAGTTTTCCAAATCCCTGAGTCCATTCATTGCTGGACATGATCTCTTGGAACTTTCATTTTCACTTAATTGTAAGCTCGATATTAAGCGGTCCATGTTGCGACGTAGTTTTAAGAGTATGAACACTTCTGAGTTCCTTGAACATCTTCAATCTGTTGCTGCTGTGGTTCAGACGGAGATCGATGTTCTCTTGGATGAGTCTAATGTTGATGAGTCTTGTATCTTACTGTCACGTACTTTACTTGGGGCACTTGATGTTTTTGCTCCTGCTCGCATGTCTGTGTTCAGGAAGCCTCCTGTGCAATGGCTTTCTGATGAACTCAAGTCCAGGCTCCGTATTCGTAACCAAATGTATAAACAAGCAAAGCGTTCACGGAGTCTATTGGGCTATGCTAGATACAGACTTTTTCGCAATCAGCTTAACAACGACATTAAACGTGCCAAAGGAGAGTTTCAATATGCGTCACTTAGTAATATCACTGACCCTGCTAAAATGTGGAGGGAGTTGGCTCGTCTTGGACTAGTCAAGTCGAGTTTAGTCTCACCTCTCCGCTTTTTCACACCAAATCAGCTTAACTCATATTATGCCTCAGTCTCTAATTCTCTACCTCCCTGCTTGTATGCAGATTTCACTTGTGCCATGTCTTCTGTTTCTCGACCTTCTCATCGCCCTGAATTTGTCTTTTCTGCTATTTCGTCTGACTTGGTGTACAAGATCATAACCAGTGGACCGCTTCACTCTTGTGCGTCGGGCTTTGATGGCATTCCGCTTCATATTCTTCGTATTGCCTGGCCGGTTGTTTCTCAATGGCTCTTACCGCTGCTTAATCGCTCACTTGAGTCTTCCTTTTTTCCTTCAATGTGGAAACGCGCGCTGATTCGTCCTCTCTCGAAAATTCGTACTCCGCTGTCTCCGTCCGATACGAGACCCATCGCTAATTTGTCGGAAATGTCTAAAATCCTTGAAAGAATTGTAGCCTCACAAATCACAGATTACCTAAATAAATATAACCTCTTGAATCCTAGACAATCTGCGTATCGGATGGGTCACAACACTCAATCTGCACTTCTACGTGTCTGTGATGATATTAAGAGCGGAATTGACAATAGACTAATTACATTAATGATTCTATTTGATTTTAGTAAGGCATTCGATACTGCCCCACATCTAAGACTGCTCATCAAGTTGAAAGAAATCGGTTTTTCTGATGCGGTTCTCGCGTGGATCTTTTCTTATCTTACTGGCCGATATCAAGCTGTAGTGGATGATGAGGGTAATTTTTCTGAATGGTTATACACGTCTTCGGGCGTTCCTCAGGGCTCTGTACTTAACCCACTTTTATTCGCTCTTTACATTAATGACATTGGTGGAATCCTGTCTTTTGTTTATCATATGCTATTTGCTGATGATATACAAATATATCTGCAATGTTCTTTGGCTAATATTCGTCATGCTCTGGAGCTTATTTCAAGAGATGCAAATGCGTTGTTCAACTATGCCAACTTGAATGGTCTTAAACTTAATCCGGCTAAATCAAAGGTAATCATATTCGCTAGTAGGTCTTATACTAATGATATTGACCTCGACTGCTTGCCACCTATTATTGTAAACCAGACGCCTTTGCTCTTTGTAAGTGAAGTGAGGAATCTGGGCGTGACATTCATGTCTAATTTATCATGGAAAAAACATATCTTACATGTCTCTCAGAAGGTTCATCATGCTTTGTACAAGCTTAAGTTTAATAAAAATTCTCTTTCTATCGGGTTAAGGATAAAGCTAGTATTGTCTCTAATTATGCCTCATATCGACTACTGCTGTTTGGTTTATCATGGCTTGAGTGGAGAGTTGAACAATGCATTACAGAGACTTGTCAACTGTTGTATTCGTTTCATTTTTGATCTTAAGCGTGATGAACATATCACTCCGTTTAGACGCCAACTGAAGTGGCTTTCAGTTGAGAATAGGAGATTGTATTTTCTTGGCTGCCAAACGTTTCGTATACTTTATATGTCTTCTCCTTCTTATCTGAGGGAGCATTTCACTTTACTTGATCCATCGTTGAGGAGATCCGACCGCCATGCATCACAAACTTTTCATGTTCTTTCCCATAGAACAACCACATACAGAAACTCTTTTCATCTTTCCTCGATCTATTTCTGGCATTCTCTTCCTTGTAATATCACTTCGGCTTCCTCATTCCCTTCTTTTAAGAATCTTCTTAAGAAGTTTCTGTTTGCTAGCGAACTGTGATGCATTAGTCTGTCCTTCCTCAATTTCTTTTTTATGATTAGTCTTAAGTGCGTTAGTTCTTAGTTTTATCTCTTACTTGTTGTATTAGTTTAAGTACGTTATTTTATACCGTAGTTATTCTATTTGTACTATCTAATATTGCAGTTTTCCTTGTTTTATTGCATTTCTAGTCTGCTAGTGCAATACACTGTGTAATTATGTATATTTGCCCTTTAGTCATGCTTGGACATAATAAATCATATCATATCATATCATATCTCTCTCTCTCTCTCTCTCTCTCAGATCGGTAACGAAAAACTATACAGTTTATAGCCCGGAAAATTCTACCTTTGTTTTATATACAATTCTTTAAAATTCGATTAATTATTTCCCGAAAAATTCGTCAAACTTCTGATACCTGCTTCCAAAAAGATCGGTAATGAAAAATTATATACCTTATAGCACTCCCCAAGAAATTCAACCCCTACTTTATGTACAATTCTTTAAGATTCGGTCATTCCGAACCGGTTTCCAAAAAGATCGTTAACAAAAAATAGTACATTTTATACTCCCCGAGAAATTCTACTCCTTCATGTATAATTTTTTGAGATTTAATCAATTATTTCCCGAAAAATTTGAAAAATTAAAAAACCGGTTTCCAAAAAATCGGCAACGAAAACTATACACATCATGGCGCTCTCCGTAAAATTCTACACCTACTTCTTTAAGATTCGGTCAATAAATTCCCGAAAAATTGAAAAAATTTTCGTACCGGTTTCCAAAAAAATCGGTAACAAAAAATTATACACTTTATAGCACTCCCCGGAAAATTCTACCCCTGTTTGATCTATAATTCTTTGAAATTCAACGAATTATTTCCCGAAAAATTAGAAAAATTAAAAAAACCGGTTTCCAGGGAATCGGTAACAAAAAACTATACACATATTGGCATTCTCCGGAAAATTCTACCCTTATTTCATATACTTTTGATAAAAATTCGGTTCAGGGCTTTGGCCTGGGCGATATAAAGGAATCCGTGAAAACACGTTTTACTCCTTTTCACCCCGTTAGGGCTCGAATTTCTAAAAATCCCTTCTTAGTGGCACTCCCCGGAAAATTCTACCCCTATTTCATATACTTTTGACAAAAATTCGGTTCAGGGGTTTGGGCTGGGCGTTGATGAGTCAGTGAGTCAGTCAGTCAGGACATCTTCCTTTATATATATAGATTATCCATTATTTAAATATCTCCTTATTATATACTGTACATTTTCATTTATTCTTATAAATTTATGTAAAAGAAATTAATAACTAATGATCAAATAGGATTAATAATAAAAAAATATTTTCTTAAATCTTTTAATCTTTCAGTACGTACACGTTTAATAATTATCAGTCTACGTAGCCATTTGATAAATGGCACACGATTTTTTTGCTTTATTTTATTTAATGTATGCATACGAGAAAAAATATAACAATCATCCACACACACACACACACTCTCTCTCTCTGTCACACACACACACACACACACACACACACACACACACACACACACACACACACACACACACGCTATAATTTTAAAGGAAAAGGAATATGAAATAAGACAGATAGAATGTCAATTCAATTCGTAATTATATTTAATACATTTATTATATATAACTTTTAAATACGTCTAACTTTACATAAAAAATAAAAATAAAAGCAAATTTGTTTTAGCAAAAAAGATTACACTATATGTATTTGTACTATTAACTTTTATACAACTTTTATATAATTGTCTATAACAAACATAACTTTATGTAAAGTTGAGAAGATAATAAACTTATCTTTAACAAAAAAAAAGTATGACAACTCGTCCAACAAAAACAGTGGAATGTTTGAACACAATAAAAAAAAGAAAAATGTTATAATATAGTATTATAATTAGATAATATCACATTTTTTAATACTTTTAATATCACATTCTTTTATACTTTTAAAATTGTAATTGTAATACTTATGTAACTACTAACTTATATAACTTTATTTGTTTAAATGTTTCTAATAAGGATATAAATCTCTCTCGCTGAGCATAATTTCTTTCATGATGTTGTTGTCTTTGTTCAATTAATTATTCAACTTAAGCTGGTGTTTTGGATTTTCTTTTTCTTACTATTCGATTTTGTGCAAAGTTAGTTGATTGTATTGAATGTAAATTTTCTTCATTTTCTTCAGTACAGTAGTTATTAAAATTAGTTTCTATATTTGTGCTTTCAGATGTACTTAAAGCAGTTTGATTTAATTGAAAGCCACGTGAACTCGATGCTACAGACAATGGTACAATATCTGGTTTTTTAACTAACATGTCATTAATAATATCATAATATTCTCACCTTTGTCTTGCTGCACCCGTTTTATTGTTTGCATCTTTTAACGTTTTATATTTTTTTTTTCATTCCATTCCATTTAATATTACAATTTTCCGCCGACAAATTATAACCATGAATATTTATTGATGCAGCAATGTCTTTTCATACTTGCTTATTTACTGGACTCGTCACAATTTCTACATGCTTAGATATTAATTTCAGTTAACAGCAATTTCACCATTGCATCAGTCCACTGAATTCTGCAACTTGCTAAATATATATACATACAATAATTATTTACTGTTTAAGAAAATTTGGAATACACTTATAAATACAATTATGCTAATTTAAAGAATCATACGTACCAATTACTACGTTTACGCGGCGAGGTTATGCGTTTACGCGATGTAGTAACTTACATAATTTTCTACCGTTTACGCGTGCGTAGTATACTGCGATACTTTTTGAGAGCCGTTTACGCATTCGCGAAGTATTAGGTTCCTCTCCGGTCCGTAATACGATTTAGAGGTTATCAGTTCAAATTCTACATTATAATTAATGTAAATATGCTTTTCAGCCGCAATAAATGTCAAGTTATAAAAATATTTAATGTGGTAACCAGCACTCTAACCTCAATGTATAGTACATAACATGCGTAATATAATGACAGTTACGGTTGTGGGGTACATTGCTACTTATTATTTTTATAAATCATATCATATTATTGTTCATATAATGTAACTAACCTGCAATTGTCATCTGCTTTTTATCGACACTCGTATTAATGATACTTCCAGGTGACACTGATAAAAAGTAACTTTGAAATATTGCGCGGGGTTTGTTGTACGGCACTCTCTTGCACTCTTGCACTGTCTTGCACTCAATCAAATTTGCCGTTTACGCGAGGTATTAGCAAGGAAAGTATTAGCTAATTTGAGTAAGTTACTGCTATTATCGTACTTTAAGTCACGGCTAGACACCCCTGTTTACGCGGAGTGAATTATCGTAAGTTATGATAATTTAGGTGAATTATCGTAAGTTACTACATCGCGTAAACGCATAGCCTCGCCGCGTAAACGTAGTAAATATCACACATTTCATTTAATGTTTCTTCTTTTTCAGTCATTTTGTAGAACAAGATAAATCTGTGGAATTTTAATAAGTGTTGAAGATTTTTGAAGAATTTTGAAGAATTTTTGAGAAATTGATAAAATTCTATGCTTTTAAGAGAATTGAAATATGTATTAAATGTGCTCATATCATGTAATCTTAAACAATGTCATTTAATATAATATTTGGCATCACAAATATATGATATTTGCCACGTTTCGGCAGTTGACATGTATACTATAATCTTTTTTCGAAACTTTGCATTATATTTTTATCAATAACTTAGTAATGAGATAGTAAATCGATTTAAACTTTTTTTTAGAAACGTTACTTAATGTTTGATTTACTTACAAATAAAGTTTTAGAATATTGGCAATGTTGCTTCTTTATTATTTTATTCATATAAAGAGAATAAAGCTGTTTTTCCACATGTAAAATTAGAAGTACAATAACTTATGAAGTACAATAACTAGTTAGAGATTTGGCTTCAGGTTCTAACCACGTGTTCAGATAATAAATGGAAACAATCTATAAAAGTTATACGGTATTTTCAATGTAACACGCCAGAAGATAACACTATCTAATACATGATGATTAACATTACTTTGAACAAAAAGTTTTTATTCTACAGAAATAAATTACGAAAATAATGTTCATTTATAGGTTAGAATAATCGAATTTTCTTCTTTCGGATATTCTACAAATTAGGGGCCTCACCTCAAATATCGATGAAACTTCAATTAAGTATTTGTAATTTTGCTAAAATTTAATAACGTACTGTTTTTAATGTTTCTTATTTTACAATATTGTTTTACCTGTTAATACGTACCGTCGATTTATAAATGTATTACGTATGTATGTACGCCTTGCCTAGCCAACTCAAGCTAACTCTACTCGACTTATCGGAAGCGTTGTGAGTTGTCATGATTCACAAAAATAGTAGATGGTTGTGCCTATCATATTTTTCGGCCCTAGTGGAACTAACTCGTACTCGAATTGTCGTAAACACCCACAGATAATAAATAAAACCCTATGAGTTGTTACCAATCTCATTTAAAATATCAAAATAGGAACCATCAAGAAACTCTGTATCTTTCTGAGAATTAATGCCGTTTTTTTGTTTTTTTATGTGTATCATTTCTGATATGAGCCGTTTGTGATAATTTGTTTCAAAATCTAGAATTTCGGGATTGTCCCAATTAAAAGCGTGATTAAAATTTAGCATATGTTCGGTAATAACAGAATGTCTAGATGGATCCAGCTTATAGTTATTTTTGTGTTCGTTGACTCTTGTTTTTGTTGTCGCTTCGTTTGCCCCACTTAAGAAGCATCACAATCTTTACAATTTATTTTATAAATAACATTGTTATTCGTTATTGCTCGTCAGCGGCCGTATACTCTTGATTTTTGTTATACTAGACACCACAGACGCGCGCTTCGCGCGCGCTATTTAGCTTTAACATTATGCATTATGCTATTACTATTACATTATTAACTTCTTGATACACACAACTGTCAAAATATACGATGACAGCTGCAAATGAAGTAAGTGCAGCGAGACAACCAATTGGCATCGCGGAAAAGCGGCAACAAAAAACTTCGAGATATGCGAGTATCGACTTAATATGCCTTTTTTTAGAAAGGATACACACGAGCGTGATATTTAGAATTTATATATATAAGTTGTATATGTAATTTTATATAGAATATTATTTTAAAAAATTGGTATTTTGAATTTGGCGATAATCGGTAAAAGGGTTCTTTCTTTATAAAATTTTGAATTTTTTGAAGATTGGTGAAGGAGTTACCGATTTTTGCCTAAAAAGTGGACAAGTAATAACATGTAATCTCTATATATAAAGTATACATGTAATCTCTATATATAAAGTATCATTAAAGGAAGGTTGTTCTGAGTTTGGCGAGGATCGGTAAGAGGATTACCGATTTCTGTTTAAAAAGTGTATAAGATGTACATGTAATTTTATATTGATTATTATTAAAATAAAGTTGTTTTGAATTTTGCGAGGATCGGTAAAAGGGTTGCCGATTTTGCTTAAAAAATGTGTTATTTGAGGGATAGAATATCATTTAAAGAAGGTATTGAATTTTTGACGAGGATCGGCGAAGGAGTTACCAATTTTTGCTTAAAAAGTTAACTATAACTATAAGTTATACATGTATCTAATATAAAGTATCATTAAAAGAAGGTTGGTATTGAATTTGACGATAACCGGTAAAAAAGTTCTTTTTTTGTACAAAATTTTTAATTTTTGAGAAATGTCTCTGCTAGCTTTAACTTTCGCAAATTTTGAAATATTGAGTTAATTTTAATTCTATTATATCCTTCAGTCTTTTCTACCCCTATTTCATATATAATTTTTTAAGATTTGGTTGATTAGACCCAGCTTTATACGCGTTCAAAAGTCTATAATATTTGGAGAAATGTCTATGGTAGCTTTAACTTCCGCAAATGAGATAACGGGGTTATTTCTAATTCTGTTATATTCTTCAGTTTTTTCTTGAATTTGGCGAGGATCGGTGAAGGGATTATCGATTTCTGCTTAAAAAGTATAAGATGTAATAGATTATTATCATTAAAGGAAAATTGTTTTGAATTTTGCGAGGATCGGTGAAGGAGTTACCAATTTCTGCTTAAAAAGTTATATGTATAAGTTATACATGTATTTTTTTATATAGAGTGTCATTAAAAGAAGGTTGATGTATTGAACAAAATGGAAATAAGATATACCTGCAATTAGTAAAGATTATTTTAGTAAAAACATTAATTATCTAATTAATTTTTGTAAAATTATGAAATGTTTCCAAAATAACTTAATTAAAAGTTTTCAAATTTATTGGCGTGATGAAGGTTTCAGAAACAACTCAACTGAAAGGTTTACAAAATCATTTCATATAAAACGATTCAGAAACAACTTAATTGAAAGTTTTCAAATTTATTGCGTGAGAAAGGTTTCAGAAACAGCTCGACTGAAAAATTTACAAAATCATTTCATATAAAACAATTCAGAAATAAATCAACTGAAAGTTTTTAAATTTATTGCGTGAGAAAGGTTTTAGAAACAGCTCAACTGAAAGATTTATAAAATTATTTCATGTGAAACGATTCAAAGATAACTCAACTAAAAGTTTTGAAAAATTATCTTCATGTGAAAGGTTTAAAAAACATTTCTATTGCAACATTTTATATGACATGTTGCGGAATTCTTCCAGAGATGTTGCACATGAAATGTGAAAGGTTGAAATGTTTTTAAAACCTTCCTGGAAGTTTTCTGCAACAATCTGTGCTGTATGGGGATTTTTATTTAAAAATTTCAAGGTGATCTTTACGTAACCGTGACGCTATTCAAGTATTCAAGGTTATACTAATATTGCTAGGTAATACGTTACTTAAAATCCTACAACTTTTGTATAAAACATTTTTTTCGAAAATGTGTACTTGTCGTAAAATTAAGGAATTTCAATACTTTTTGTACACCCTATATATGATAGTGGCATTATACATGTAATATTTATTCCAACTAACTTTTTAATATGATATATGACTGTGCAATACTGTGAGTGAACTCACGTGATAAGGGGAGATCATAACATGCCGGATCGTCTGGAAGCTTCATGAAGGGGGCTCAGATGACGAATACAAAGCACAGAGAGAGAAGAAACATGGCAGTAGATACCCCAGTCAGTGCTGGTGACAATGGGGCTGATGCTGCACCTGCGACACCATACAATCATTCACCCACGCAATCCTACCATTCTCTCACCTTGTACATATATCTACATTTACTACTACTTACCTAGAAAAAATTACAATGTTCTCTTATTAGCCTCGAAACGCTATACGTTAATGTTAAACCGTTTATCACCGGCGTATTTCGTATTCGGAAGACGCGCGAAAATCGTAATTAAAAACCATTTTGTTGTTTATATATACGCTATAGATATATCACTGGATTATAAATAGAGTTATATCATTATAAACAGATTTAAAAGATATAAATCGTATAATGTTTTTTTTTTAAATACCCAGAAAAAAATATCTCTTATAATGTCTTGCATGCTCATATAAGAAGCGATCTTATATACTCATATACGAATTTTGTCCTGATAAGAGCTTATATGGTCATATATGATTGTATAAGATTTTATCAAGAGACACGGTAGTGTCTCGCGCCAAGTACACGCGGAGCGAGACCGCACCGTGACTCTTTTACGCGACGCGACGGGTTGCGAGTACCCGAGATGTTGAGATCTCGATAACGAGTGAACGGATCAAGTTCTAAGTAGGCTTGATCGATAGTTGGGGTAAAAATAAGGAGGGTATCTCCTATATAATTTTCCGCTACGTGCCCTACGAGCGGAGATATTGCGACGCAAAGTCCAAATGTGAAAATTTTTTATTAAGATACTACTTCCTAACGCCGATTATAACATATATATATATATATATATATATATATATATATCACGTGATCAGAGAAAATGTCGCTTTCACTTTTTCGACACTGGCGGCGCAGGTATCGCCAGTTTCGATATCGCGCGCGTATTTCGAACGATCTAGTAGGTAAATTATTAAAGGTCGATAGACTTATCGGTCAGAAGGAAGATTTCTATTTAGCTAAATTAGGTATAAATATATAATATATATTGATTCTTATGAATCAAGCTTGAATTCGATGTTTAGGTATCCCAGGTTGCCGATGACGAGGTACAGATAGTACGCTTCATAGTCTTCGGTGTCCAGGTGTAATCGTACGTTGAATGCGATGTCTAGGTGTCCCAGGTTGCCGATGACGATGTCTAGATAGTGAGCTCCGTAGTTTTCGGTGTCCAGGTGTAATAATACGTTGAATTCGATGTCTACGTGTTCCAGGTTGCCGATGACGAGGTCCACATAGTGCGCTCCGTAGTTTTCGGTGTCTACGTGTATTAATACCTTGAATTCGATGTCCACGTGTCCCAGGTTGCCGATGACGGGATCCAGATAGTGCGCTTCATAGTTTTCGGTGTCCAGGTGTAATCGTACGTTGAATTCGATGTCTAGGTGTCCCAGGTTGCCGATGACGAGGTCCACATAGTGCGCTCCGTAGTTTTTGGTGTCTACGTGTATTAATACCTTGAATTCGATGTCCACGTGTCCCAGGTTGCCGATGACGGGATCCAGATAATGCGCTTCATAGTTTTCGGTGTCCAGGTGTAATCGTACGTTGAATGCGATGTCTAGGAGTCCCAGGTTGCCGATGACGATGTCTAGATAATGAGCTCCGTAGTTTTCGGTGTCCAGGTGTAATAATACGTTGAATGCGATGTCTAGGTGTCCCAGGTTGCCGATGACGATGTCTAGATAGTGAGTTCCGTAGTTTTCGGTGTCTACGTGTATTAATACCTTGAATTCGATGTCCACGTGTCCCAGGTTGCCGATGACGGAATCCACATAGTGCGCTCCGTAGTTTTCGGTGTCTACGTGTATTAATACCTTGAAATTGATGTCTAGGTGTCCCAGGTTGGTGATGACGAGGTCCAGATAACGCGCTCCGTAGTTTTTGGTGTCTAGGTGTAATAATATTTCGAATTCGATGTCTACGTGTTCCAGGTTGCCGATGACGAGGTCCACATAGTGCGCTTCGTAGTTTTTGGTGACTAGGTGTATTAATAACTTTAAATCCAAATGTAGGACACGTAGATATTGAATTTGAGGTATTAATACACGTAGACACCGAAAACTACGAAGCGCACTATGTGGATCTCGTCATCGGCAACGTGGGACACCTAGACATCGAATTCAACGTATTATTACACCTGGACACCGAAAACTATGGAGCGCACTATTTGTAACTCGTTATCGGCAACCTGGGATACCTAGACATCGAATTCAAGCTTGATTCATAAGAATCGACTTAAAAATTCCTTAGCGGCAGAACTAAAATTATGTTATGACATAATAAAAATTCGTTGAAATAAAATTATGTCTAGACATAATAAAAACTGGACAAATTAAAATTATAGACATAATAAAAATTGGATGAATTAAAATTATGTCTTGACATAATAAAAATTGGATGAATAAAAATTATGTCTGACATAAAAATAATTCCGCACTTTTATTATGTGTATACACATAATTTTAATTCATACAATTTTTATTATGTGTACACAATTTGTTTTCGAATGAACGTAAAACGTATTTGTTACAATATCTATCCATTATTGAAAATCGATATGCGCGACAAAAGCTTTTGTATATCATTAATTATGTTATTATTTATTATATATAGAAAAATATACAATTTCTATGTGTTTGCACTTTATATTTAATGAGCAGGCAATTAAATATATATGATTCAATTTGCACTACGTTTACATGACACCGTTAAAAGGGTTTTATAACATCGGTAGTTGTCAGGAAGACCAATCGTAATCATTCTTCAGAAAAATGGAATAGTTGTGATTGACTGGCCTAAGAACTACCGATGTTATAAAACCCGATCAACAGTGCCATGTAAACGTAGTCTATGTCTCTTTATTGACTGACATAGTTATATACTTTTAAATCTTTTTCTTTTCTAAAATTCAATCAATTGAATAGCAAAAACTACGTTATCATATTATATATTTTTGGTACGTAGTGTGCAAATGTATTTTGAAATAAAGATTGTATATTTTCTACTGAATTATTTACACACACGTGCGGTTTCAGAGAATCATTTTTCGCCAACTCAAATATGTTCCTACTCAACTGTCAAAATATGAAAGATAATTTTATCTAGTTGTGGCATTCGCTCGAATTCCCGAAATAATTTTCAAGAATGTGAGTACGAATATATATATATATATATATATATATATATATATCGTACTATTTAATATTTATAATTAATAGAAAATTATAAACGATGCGTTATGTATGAGAAATTTGACAGAATTGCTTTTATTAAATAGAATTAATTTGCGATTAGTTGAAGGAAATAAAAGAATAAACAAATCAGGTAAGTTTCAGACACGTGTTACAGGTGTCCATCTGTAATTATGAAAAACATCGATACTTGTAGATATCGGTATATATACAATTGCGAACAACATTCAGTAAGACACGCGAATAAAAATAAATAAAAAATTTTACAGTTAACGACTTATTAACATTAATCATGCTATATTGCAATTACGTTTTATGTTGAAATTGAAAAATATATACAAGGTGTACAACTAAAAGGGTTACAGATTATTATTTTTAAAAAACTAAGCAAAATATTAAATTGTTGTTTTCTTTAGAAATAATAGTCCGTAACACTTTCAGCTTCATACCTTGTATATACTGTTTATAAGATTATAAGATATAATGTTT
This sequence comes from Temnothorax ravouxi, assembly GCA_030770255.1. Lineage (NCBI taxonomy): Eukaryota > Metazoa > Arthropoda > Insecta > Hymenoptera > Formicidae > Temnothorax > Temnothorax ravouxi. Next base: position 76,112 of record JASTWP010000647.1, read on the forward strand.
ATAAGATTAAGATGCGTAACACACCACAAAAGGGCGTTATATCCGCACAAAAATACCTTTTTTAAAAAAAAGGTAAAAAAGGCGCCAAGTACACGCATAGTAGTGTATATGTATTATGTTGTTACCCTGTTATGTTGTTACCTCGAAAAAAACAAAGTGGTAGTATTATACCTCCAAATAGCTTTACCCTGTAAATACTGTTGATAAAATGCGTAATACTACAAAAAGGCGTGATATCCGTACAAAATTACCTTTTTTAAAAAAAAGGTAAAAAAAGGCGCCAAGTACACGCATAGTAGTGTATATGTTGTTACCATACCTCGAAAAAATATAAGTAACAAGTGGTAGACATAATCTTTATATCTCGAAAAATTTCGAAAAAATCTAAGCAGTAGTATCTTTATTTTCGAAAAATTATAACCCAAGTGATACACATCACAAAATTATGTTACCTTATCAAAAAGAAGAGTCGCGCTTCAAGTGATCTATTACAATTACAAAAAAGAAATGATATCTCTTTAAATTACAGCGCCAATTACAGAGAGAACATATATATTGCCTCAAAAAATAATTGTTGCAATACTTTGAAAAATCTTTACATTGTGTCAATTAGAAAAAAATGTATGATAACAATTTTATAAGATTAAAAAATTTTATTTAAATTTCACAAGGAAATACAAGATATTTAAATACAAAGTTTACATGTGTATTTTTTAGTGGTCACAAAGAATTACAGAGGTAACAGTACAAAATAAAAATATTTTATTAAAATATTTAATCCAACAAGGGAATACAATTTGTATTTAAATACAAAGTTTATATATGTATTTTTCAATAAAATAGAAGATTTAATCACAAAGAATTACAGAGGTAACAGTACAAAATAAAAATATTTTATTAAAATACATAAATTTTTCTTGTAAAAAAACTTGACGCTGCTTTTTTATTCCTGTCGCATTTTTCCCTAAATTATGTTTATTGTTTTTTATTCAATCAAAAATCTTAGTACTAATGTTTAAATTTTAATGTTTAAATTTTAAAGTCTAGCAGCGCCAAGTTTTTTTACAAGAAAAATTTGTTTATTTTGTTTTAATTAAATATTTTTATCTTGTACTGTTACTTCTTTAATTCTTTGTAATTAAAATAATTCTTTAAAGTAGTTGCATAACAATTATCTTTCAAAGCAATATACATATTCTCTTTACAATTGGCACAATTTAATTTAAAGATTTCACATCTTTTTTTGAAATACATGTCACTTGAGTTAAGTTAGGTAATATAATTTTGTGAAAAACATAAAGCTACCACTTAGCTCTTACGAAAAAGTAGTACTGGCAATCAGTACTCAGTACTGAGTGATCAGTACTCGTAGTATTGAGAGTATTTGTATGTTAATACTCATGAATACTGCAGAATGGTCAATACTGTGTCTGTCAGTGCTTACAGTACTGGCAGTACTACGAGCAATAATACTCATTAGTACTTCAAAGTATTGAAGTGGTCAGTACTTTATCAGATTAATATTCGGAGTACTATCATGATAGTACTGCCAGTACTGTAAGAATTAATAAGCACAGTACTGACCATTCTGCAATATTCATGAGTATTAACATACTAATACTGTCAATACTACGAGTACTGATCACTCACTCAGTACTGATTACTAGTACTACTTTCTCGTAACGTATCTTGGAAATACTAAATTAATAAAATACTAAATTAACACACTAAACTATCAATATGACGTTATTTTGATATCATCTTTGTGGCGGTCAAGCCACCAGTGATACACGGCCACGCGGCAACACTAGTAAAATGGGCAGTTCGCATCGACGCCGTTAGGCGTCGCCTCGCCCAAGCATTTTCTCGAGTTCAAGATTCTGCACCGACTTGTATAAGAGGAGACCCCCTACAAGACCAAATCAGATATTTTCGAGCGCTAGTCGCCTAAGGCAAGAGTTCCTAAACTCTAAGCCTATATACAATCTTGACTTTTTGTTTTACTTGGATAGTACTGCGCAAGTTACTGCGCAAGTACTGCGCCTGTGCCATACGTTAATATCCCACGAGTATTCAATAACTACTAAGAGTACTGGAAGAAGTACTGGAGGGAGTACTAGGGAGAGTACTGGGGGAGTACTGGAGAAAGTACTGGAGGGAGTACTGGGGGAGTATTGAAGAAAGTACTAGAGGGAGTACTGGAGGGAGTACTAGAGAAAGTACTGAAGGGAGTACTGAATGAGTATTGGATGAGTACTAGGAAGGAGTACTGACAAAGTCAGTATGGTCGAATTTAGTAGTACTTTGAGTACTTATGTTTTCAGTACTTTCACCAATACTTTTTCCAGTATTAAAACCAGTACTACTTTTTCATAAGGGAGTTAAGTTTAAGTAATATAATTTTGTGAAGAAGAAATTAAAGATTTCACATCTTTTTTTTTAAATACATGTCACTTGAGTTAAGTTAGATAATATAATTTTGTGAAAAAAATATAAAGCTACCACTTAGGTTAGATTTTTGAATTTACAAAATACATTGCGTGTACTTGGCACTTTTTTTACCTTTTTTGAAAAAGGTAATTTTGTACTAATATTACCTATTTTGTAGTGTTAAGCAAGAATCTGCAAAACATTTTTATTTTTTATTTTTAATTATTCACAAAATTAGCAATAACAACAAATACATAAAAATTAATAATATTTAAGTAAAAGTAAATTATACATTTCTCACAAAAATTGAAGAAACACTAAATTTATCTTTAAAAATAGGCAAAATTCGAGCAGCTGTAACTTTGTTAAAAATGAATAAAATTTAAATTTCAAGTTTAAAGCGGGGAGCACACACTTCTACACGATGCATAATGCGTAAGCATAAGAAAACTGATTGGTCTATTTCCTTATGCACATGTGTATGGACCAATCAATTTTCTTATGCTTACGCATTATGCATTGTGCAGAAGTGTGTGCTCCCCGCTTAAAACCTCTACTTTCGAAAGGTTACTATTATTCGTCCAATTTTTATTATGTCTAGACATAATTTTAATTCAGCGAATTTTTATTATGTCATGACATAATTTTAATTCTGCCGCTAGGGAATTTTAAGTCGATTCTTATGAATCAAGCTTGAATTCGATGTCTAGGTGTCCCAGGTTGCCGATAACAAGGTCCACATAGTGCGCTCCATAGTTTTTGGTGTCCAGGTGTATTAATACCTTGAATTTGATGTCCACGTGTTTCAGGTTGCCAATGACGGGTTCTAGATAGTGCGCTCCATAGTTTTCGGTGTTCAGGTGTAATAATACGTTGAATTCGATGTCTAGGTGTTCCACGTTGCCGATGACGAGGTCCACATAGTGCGCTCCGTAGTTTTCGGTGTCTACGTGTATTAATACCTCGAATTCGATATCTACGTGTCCTACATTCAAATTAAAAGTTATTAATACTCTTAGACACCAAAAACTACGAAACGCACTATGTGAACCTCGTCATCGGCAACCTAGGACACGTAGACATCGAATTCGAGGTATTATTACACCTAGATACCGAAAACTACGGAGCGCGCTTTCTGGACCTCGTCATCAGCAACCTGGGACACCTAGACATCAGTTTCAAAGTATTAATATACGTAGACACCAAAAACTATAAAGCGCACTATGTGGACCTCGTCATCGGCAACCTGGGACACCTAGACATTGCATTTAACGTACGATTACACCTGGATACCGAAAATTATGAAGCGCACTATCTGGATCCCGTCATTGGCAACCTGGGACACGTGGACATCAAATTCAAGGTATTAATACACGTAGACACCGAAAACTACGGAGCGCACTATGTGGACCTCGTTATCGGCAACCTGAAACACCTAGACATCGAATTCAACGTACGATTACATCTGGACACCGAAAACTATGAAGCGCACTATCTGGATTCCATCATCGGCAACCTCGGACACGTAAACATCGAATTCAAGGTATTAATACACGTAGACACCAAAAACTAATACGGAGCGCACTATGTGGACCTCGTCATCGGCAACCTGGGACATCTAGACATCGAATTCAACGTACGATTACACTTGGACACCGAAAACTATGAATCGCACTATCTGGATCCCGTCATCGGCAACCTGGGACACGTGGACATCGAATTCAAGGTATTAATACACGTAGACACCGAAAACTACGGAGCGCACTATGTGGACCTCGTCATCGGCAACTTGGGACACGTAGACATCGAATTCAACGTATTATTACACCTGGACACCGAAAACTATGAAGCGCACTATTTGTACCTCGTCATCGGCAACCTGGGATCCCTAGACATCGAATTCAAGCTTGATTCATAAGAATCAATATATATTATGTATATACCTAATTTACCTAAATAGAAATCTTCTTCCTGACCGATAAGTCTATCGACCTATAATTTACCTACTAGATTGTTCGAAATACGCGCGCGATATCGAAATTGGCAATACCTGCGCCGTCAGCATCGAAAAAGTGAAAGTGATATTTCTCTGTTATATGTATGTTATATATGTTACATATATGTTATAACGTCGGAGCGTTAGGAGTATCTTAATAAATAATTTTCACATTTTGACTTTGCGTTGCAATATCTCCGCTCGTAGGGCACGTAGTGAAATATTATAAGAGAAACCCCCCCCCTAATTAGACCCCAAGCTATCGATCAAGCCTACTTAGAACTTGATCCGTTCACTCGTTATCGAGATCTCAACATCTCGGGTACTCGCAACCCGTCGCGTCGCGTAAAAGAGTCACGGTCGATCTCGCTCCGCGTGTACTTGGCACGAGACACTACCGTGTCTCTTGATTATATAAGATTATATAAGGACATATAAATAATATCTCTTATAGTGTGTTATATACTTATATAAGAAGCTATCTTATCATATATGAATTTTGGCCTGATAAGAGTTTATATGGTCATATATGATTATATAAGGTTATATATAAGGACATATATATTTAAAATTTTTAGAAAATTGTTATATATTTTCGAATGTTATTTTTTAAGCGTACCACTTTATTATAAGAGTGGGCTCCACGATATAACTGATACAAAAATTGTGTCGCTCTGAGACGCATCGCGCGAGAATAGTGCGAGACAGTGTCGTGTCTTTTGATACCGTTCTTATAACACTGTTTGTCAAATTTTAAATACGAGAAACAGATCACATCGAATGCCATCTATCGGATACTTTGAAATGCAATACTCTGATCTGATCATATATAATCTTATATGACTATATCATTTTATATAAGAATATCAATACTTTTACTTCGCCAGTGAGTAGTGAAATTAATAAAACCCCGCAAGTTTTTATTATAACGTTTTTATTATAACGTTTTATTATAACGTATGTTTGCAAAATAATACGATTAATATATTTGTTTATAACAACTATAGATAATATATATTATATAACAGTTTTTTTCACGAATTATTACTGGTAATTTCACTGTTTACGAAAATATTTAATAAATAATTAATATGTCAATTAAAAGAATTAAGTATCTTATGCAAAATTAGAAAAAAAAACTTGAGCAATGAGAAGTGCCGTTTTCGGTCGAAGCGGATCTTGATGCTTAATAATATTTCACAATATCAATTATTATTAAATACATGTTTCAGTTTTTTAAATTGGCACTACGTGCCAATATCGACTTTGTCGGACTTAAAACGCAATTGTGTAAATTGAAACTAGAAATAATATATTTCATATTAATTTGATATTGTCAAGCAAAATAATATACTAGAAGAATATTTATAACAGTTATACAAATTTATATGGATAGATCCATTATAGAGTATATATTCATATATGATTATTTATCTTTAACTTTATAAATATACTTTTACATGATCACACATGATAATATACTAGTATATAAAACCATATATGACTATATAAAGTTATACTTAAAGAAGTTTAGCCATATAATATTGTTCAAGATTATATTTCCATTTCTTATATGACCATATATAATTATATATTTACTAATATGAACAAATAAGAGGTATTCTTTCCCGAGTATATAATTATTATACATGCTTATATATGGCCATGTATAATTATGTACTATCATATATGGCCACATAATATTGTTTAAGATTATATTTTCCATTTCTTATATGATCATATATAATCATATTTCTACTAATATATAAACTAATATAAACTAATATAAATAAATAAGAGGTTTTTTCCCAGGTGTTTACGAAAATATTTAATAAAAATTAATGTCAATTAAAAATTTTAAGTACCTATTTTATGCAAAATTAAAAAAAAACTAATTAAAATAACACAAGCAAGAAAAGTGCCATTTTCGGTCGAAACGGATTTTGGTGTTTAATAATATTTTATCATATCAATTATTATTAAATACATTTTTCAATTTTTTTAAACTGCGTGCCGATATGGATTTTGTCGGACTTAAAACACAATTGTGAAACTAGAAATAATATCTCATATTAATTTGATTGTAAAGTGAAATATATATACTAGAAGAACAGTTATAACAGTTATACTAACTTGGACTTCTGTTTCCGGTACGGAGAGAGCGACAGGTGTGCGTGCGATAGAGAGACAGTTTGTGGCAAAAATACGGTCTGGAGAGAGCTAGAGAGGACGAGAGCAGCAGAGCAAGAAGGTGTGGAGGTGCGAGAAGGCGGAGGTGATAAGGTTGAGAAGGGGTGGAGACGATAAAAAGGAGAAAAGGTAAAGAAAGTGTCGGGAGAGAGGTGACCGTTGTGGCATAGAAGTGAGGCAATATAGAGGGACGATAGAACGGAAGGCAGTAACGCGCAAGCGAGCATAGGCTAGTTAGGATAAAGAGGGGATAACGACTGCTTTCAGCCATAGGATAAATAACGAGTAGGAGGGATAGGCAAACGTAAAAGCGGCGGATGGAAAAAGAGAAAGAAATAGGAATAGAGAGTGTACGGCAGGGAGACATAGGAGGGAGGAGAGAAGGCGAAGGGGAAAAGAAAGCAAGAGGCAGGCCTACAAAGGCGGAGGAGTTTGCCAAACAAAGAGGAAGAGCGGATACAGTCTAGGATCGGTTAAAGATCTCATTCTGAAAAGGAAAAGAAAAAAGTTAGAGAAAGAAGCGGCTAGAGTAGCAGAGAAAGAATTTCTCGATAAATTTAACGAAACAAGAAGGACCAACAGATCACCGCCAGCGAAGATTAAAAAAGGAGAAGAGGGTAAAGGAAACATGGCGACAGAAGAGCTACTAAACGAAATACTAAGGAAAATGGAGGAACAAGAGGTAGAAAGAAAGAAATATAAGAAGGAACAAAAGAAAGAAAGAAAGAAAGATAAAGAGGAAATAAAAAACGAAATTAGGGGACTGAAGGAGGAATTGAAAAGGAGCGAGGAGATATGGAAAAAGCAAAGAAAGGCGTTGGAGGGAAGAATTAAGAGTTTGGAAGAGAAGATAGAGGTTAACATCGCGGAGAGGAATGAGGGAGAGGAAGTAATAAGGAAAGTGAAGGAGATAGAAAGAAGTATAGAGATGGCGGAAAGAGGAAAGAGGAGAAATAACATATTCGTGAGAGAAGAAAAAATAGGAAGCAATAAGGAAAGAAAAGAAAAATCGAGAAGTTGATAGAAGAAATAAATAAAACGAAAGTGGTAATCGAGGAAGTGCAAGAAATTGGTTATGGAGATATTAAAATAAAGATGTTGAGATGCAAAGACTGGGAAAGCAAAAAAGAGATAATGATAAGAAGGAGGGAGCCGGGAAGGAAACATAGATACTTTCTGGATGACGATCTCACTAAGGAAGAAAGACAGGTGCAGAAAGAGATAAGAAGGATAGCAAGAGAGAAGATGGAGACAGGAAAGAGAATCACGGTCGGTTACCAAAATACAGGGTGCAAGTAGAAACTTGTACATTGCTTCCTCATATTTTTTAAGTAAGCAAGTAAAAACCTGCATTGCTTCCTTTATTTTAAGCCATAGTTATTTATATTTATTTATTTTGGCTTCCTCATAGAGGAAGCAATCAAAATTATGGACATTTAACCGCATATAAAGCTGAATTTAATCAACCAAATCTTAAAGAATTATATATGAAATTGGGGTAAAAAAAACTGAAAAATATAATAAAATTAGAAATAGATCGATATCTCCAAATTTGCGGAAGTTAATGCATAAACAAACACTTCTGCAAAAATTCAAAATTTTATTAAAAAAGAACCCTTTGATTATTAGCAATTTTTATTAATTCTATTATATTTTTCAGTTTTTTCTACCCCTATTTTATATATAATTCGTTTAGATTTGGTTGATTAGTTTTGGAGTTATAGAAATTTCGGTAAATTTGGCACACATACACACACACACACACATACATACATACAGACATTTTTTAAAATTACTATTTTTCGACGTTTTCAGAACATTCTGAACACATTCAAAAAAACAAAAAAAATTTTTTACGAAAACAAAGCTTCCTTTATGAGGAAGCAAAATATGAGTGGATAATAAGGAATGGAGATAGAATGAAAGTAAAGGAGAGCTATAGAAGAGAGGATTGATTTTCGCAGACCAGAAAGAAAGGAAAGAGGATATAGAAATGGAGAGAGTGAGGAACGAGAGAAAGAGGGAGGAGACACTGAAAGAGAGACAAGAAGGGATTAAGAAAATAGAGGAAAGGCTGAACGCTACCGAAGAGGTTAAAATGGACGAAGAAAGTATAAAGGAGGAGGAAGAGGAAGTCGATGGAGGAAATAATATAGGGGGAGCCGAGGGATATAAAGAGGAAGAGGAAGGAAATGGCAGGGGGGAAGAGACGTGGAGAGTGGCTTTCTGGAACGTAGCAGGTATAAAAAAACAAGGATAAGGACTCTGGGAAGGGATAAAGGAATGAAATGTGATTGTAATGATGGAGACATGAATGGATGAGAAAAGATGGGAGTAAGAGAAAGAGAAGTTACCGAGAGAATATAAATGGAGAGTACAATTAGCGACCAGAAAGAACAGGAAAGGTAGAACGTGCGGAGGCATGTTATTAGGAATAAGGAAAAGTGTATTAGAAGTAAAGGAAAGAAGGGGGATGGTAGAGAAAGAAGGAAAAATCGAAGGTAAGATAAAAATAGGAGAAAAAATATGGAGAATAATAGGAATCTATGTAAACAACGATATAGACAAGAAGTTAGAAGGTTTGAAGGAGTGGACGGAGAAGGGGAAAAAAGGAGTAAGGACCATAGTAGGTGGTGACTTTAATGCGAGAACAAAAGAGGAAGGAGGATGGAAAGAGAAGGTCGAGGGAATAGGGGAGGAAAGAGGGAGAAAATCTAAAGACAAGAAGGTAAATAAAGATGGTAGGAAACTACTGGAATTTATCGAGGAAAGAGGATGGATTATATCTGGGTACTCTACTCTATAAATTTCAAAAAATCGAAAAAAAATTTTTTTTTCAAAGTATATGTTATGAAAAATATGTCTGTAAAGGGATTTACTTAAATTCATAAAATTGACGAAGTTGTAACGGTTTAAAGGGAGCGGCTTACAGCGCCGAGCGCAACGGGAGACGAGCAATAGCTTTGTCTCGTAGGATTTTAGTTTGAAAGAAGGGCCTGACGGTTTCTTCCTGACCTTTCTGAGAAAACATCTGCTCTCTCGGATCAATATTCAAAGAGTTTAGTATAGCTTTGATCGTTGAGTAAACTGACAAAGTTATCGGCGAGCTTACGAAATACTATGGTTTAGCCATTCGTAGACACCCTCACTCTGTTGCTGAAATGAAGAAGGCAATATGGGCTACATATTATCATAAAAGCTCGACGGATAAAAAGCCGCAACATATGTACTGTCCTCCTGGTTCAGACAGTTGGTGTAAGTGGCGTAAAACCGAAGCCAATAACACACTTCAAAACTTTACTCATGATCAAGCACCTCTTAATGATACAGTTTTAAAAGTAATTAAACCTATTTACGAAACTTTATCATCTGATGATTTATTAGAAAGACGTTTAGGAGCAGCAACACAAAACAGTAATGAATCACTAAATTCATTGATTTGGACTTTTGCTCCAAAACACATCCACTCAGGACCAAAAATCGTCGAAATCGCCACTTTTTTAGCAGTCATCATTTTTAACGAAGGATTTCTTTCTATTTTGAAAACTCTGTCTGTAATGGGAGTGACTGTTGCACATGGGCAACAGGCACAGATATACGCAAATTCCCGAGATGAAAGCCGAATTGACCGTTCGGAGAAACGATTGACAGATGCTGCAAAAAAGCCAGAATTGCTACTAGAGAAGAGAAATCAGCTGAGCAGGACTTCTTTGAGCATGAGAAAGGTCCCTGTATGGTCCTGGATTGGCAAATTAATCTTCGTAAGTAAAGATTCTTCATAAACGGTGCGCAAAACTTTAAACGCGTTTTTCTCAAAACCATGTTTTTTGAACTGGTGCCCAAGATATCTCAAGATCTATTTGACCGATTAAGTCCGGCTTTTGCGTACATCTTCAGCAGATGTGCCGCTATAGCCGGAACTAGAATTAAGTAAAAAAAAATTTTTTTACGATTTTGACAACTTTCGAAAGATAAGAAATTCATACTAAATTTTCAAAATGCCGCTATTTTTTAAATTTTTTATTTTTTTATTCCATTCTAGTTCCTACTATAGCCAAACTTATACTAATTAAGAATCTTTTTGAATTTTTTGTTTCAGATAACCAGAATGGACGCAATCATGGGCACCGTTTTTTTTACCATGTGTTCGATAGGGTCTAATTAATATTTATATTTATTAATTTAGCTTTAAAAAATATTTTTTATGTTCTCTAAAGATAATAAAATATATACATAAAAAGCTGATATTAACAATTTTCACTGGTTTCTTGTAAAAAAATCCCGAAAAAAGCGTGTTTTAGAGTAGAGTACCCCCTTACGGAGGCATGAAGCAGGATGAGGAGGGAAAACTTACATACACAGGAGAGAAAGATGAGACGGTTATAGACTACGTAATAGGGGATGAGGAGGTTAGAGAAAGAGTAGAAAAACTGGAAGTAGGAGAAAGGGTAGACTCAGACCATCACCCATTAATACTCTGGGTGAGAGGTAGCCCAAAGGGAAAGCAAGGAAAAAGAGAAGCAGAAAGAACAAGAAGAAGAGGGATATGGAGCAAAGAGGGAAGAACACAATTTAGGGAGAGGCTAGGTACGATTGGAGGGAAAAGAGATCTGCAAGAAGAGATAGAGGAAGGAACGTCGAAGATAAGAAGAGTAATAGAGGAGAATGAAAAAGAGAATGAAAGAGAGGCTAACAAGAACAGAAGAGGGTGGTGGGATGAGGAATGCAGGGAGAGAAAGAGGGGAGTAAGGAGAGAACTAAGGAAATGGAGAAAAGGAAAAGAAGAGGCGGAAAGATATAGAGAAGAAAGGAAGGAGTATAAGGAAATGTGCGAAAGAAAGAAGAAGGAGGAGAAAGAAAGGATGATTATGTTTGTTATCACAATTTTAAGAATACTAGAACACTACAAGCGCGCGCTACGCTTTTTGGCTTTTTCATTACAAACAGAAGCGACACGAGTGAAACACGCCGCGATGCAAAATTCAAGACAACCAATCAGCATTGCGGAAAAGGGGCCTCAATTCTTCGATACAAATGAAATTCACTCAGTTAACATGCCATTTTTAAGATTGGAAATATTTTTTATGTGTAATTCCATATATAACTATTTATTATTCATTTTCCCCGCTTCCTTCACTAGTATTAATATTATAATAATTTAAATAATAATAATTAAGTTAAATTAATTTTTTTTTAAGTTATTAAAATATTAAGAAAAACTTTTTTTAACATTAAAATTAAGTAGTTATTGTAATAAAATAATTAAAATATTAAAAATTCTTAAAATATTAAAAATTAAATATCGCGTTGGTGAAAAAAAGATACGCGATAGTGAGCAAAAACGCGAATAGAGATGCAAATGATGGAGAAGGCAAACGCGAAGAGGACACCCGAGAGAAATAGGCGAGTGTGAGAGAAGACGTGAACGGATGACACACAGGTAAGAAGGTGAGTAGGAAGGGTAAGCCTGAGAGAATGTGAACATCGGTGTGAGCGAGAGAGAGCGAAATAATGCGAAGATCTGGTATGAATGCAACTGCGAGCGAGAGAGAACGAGAACGCGCGAGTGGGAAGGAGAGAGAAGATGCGGGTGGGAGAGAAAACGCGAGTGAAGAAGAGAGAACATCTGCGAGCGAGAGATAACGCGAACGGGGGATGGGAGCGAGAGAGACCGCGCGCGAGGGAGAAAGAACGCGAGCGGGCATGCGCCTTGTGACGTCATGCGGACCCCCCTTCACCGCGGACCGACGCAGCCGTTGCACGCGGACCCCTCCTCTCCGCGGCACCCGAAAACGCGAACGCGGTTCCTTCTCTCCCCGCGGCGCCCAAAAACGCTGACCTTACCCCCCCCCTCTCCCGCGGACCCCTCTGCGCGGATTGTACGCGGTACCCACCTCACTCCCCCGCCGCGGACTCCCCCTGCCCCTCTCCCCCCTCGGAGCACCCGGCCTAGAATCCTCATATTTACCCTACTGTATTATGAATGCCGTTCTGCGCGGACTAGACTGTCTATAATTTCGGAGGACATATGGTGTCCCGCTATCGCGGTTTATATATGATTTTTTAAGGATGGATTATCAAGTAATAAGTCTCAACCTTTTGGTAATTAACTTGTTTCTCCTGTCGTAGCCCGACCAGCTTTTGGGAATAAGAACACGTTTAATAATCAATACGTGATCAAAGTAGAAAAGAAAGATATTAATAGAAGATGATACAATTAAATTATTAAATTATTAAAAAGAAATGTGACGAGAAGAAAGCGAGTCACAGTTCTGTTCTCAAAATGCTGAGACAGCGGCGGAGTCGCGCGGAACAGATACGGAGCAGCGTGCGTGCTCCGATCAGGATCACCGCACTCCTTCCGCCTTAATGAAATAATATATATGTTAATAGCGACAGGATCAGACAGATCGCTTTTGAGAGTAACCGCGCATCCTACTTAACGCGAATTAACTTAAGTTACTATTTAAACCTCTTGTAATAAAGTAAAAGCAAATACATCCTCTTTTACTGTAAAGTACGGAGTGTCGTTTATTAATGCGTGGATCCTAATCCTTTGGGCGCCTACATACCGACAAAGTCCCTTCTTCACGGCTACGGGCACAACACTCCGATGATGACTTTCGTTAGTCATCGATCGAATAACACGTTTTTCTCACGGATCGAGACACTAGATTTCAAAATTTCTATTGTCTCGCGTTAATCTGTTATTGTCTAACGTGAAGTGTTTTTCACGAATTTTTTCTGGGAGTTATATGACGGCTCGACGTTACTATTGACCGGCGGCGCAGGTTTCACAATTAATATACTTATTTGTTTGATTTTGATGTCAGGAAGAATGGTGATTCACTATTATTACTATTATTAGTAACCTGCCCTCCGATCGACAAATATTATTCGGTCATCCCAAAAATAATTCTGTAAAAACATCTTACGAAAGGTTTTTATGAAAGAAGGAAATCACGAAGTCCACAGGACGTAACAACTCATTGCGCTCTCGAAATCGCAAGGTCCGATCCTGAGTTAAAGAGATTAAATTTCCTGACTCAAAACAGGACCGACGATCGCACCGCTCACGGAAAATGTCCTAACGTTCTTACGGACGTTGACCCATCCTGAGCCATTGAAAGTGCGTTCGGCTCGCGCAACGCGCTTCGGTGCGTGTACCTACGAGCAACAGAGTAAAGTATCTGCTTGCGTCCTTCCTTACCCTTATCCCTCTAGTTAGCCTTTTCTTCACTTTTTTCTTATCCTAATCCAGTTTTTCTTATCCTAATCTTGGGGTTGGACGTAACATATTGTTCAATATTCCCTAACAGCACAATATATTGCAGCAATATTGCAGCAATATTGCACGGCAAGCTTGCATTATTGCATGCAATATTGCTGCAATACTGCAGCAACCCAGCAAACACAAAATACACCTTTCATAGCAAATTGTCGCCAAGATGGCATCACATTCGGAATTTGATGCCATCTTGGCGACAATTTGCTATCAAAGGTGTATTCTGTGTTTGCTGGGATCTATCTATGTCCTATCTTGCGCAATATTGCTGCAATGTGCAGCAATGTTGTGGCAATATTGTAGCGCAATTTTACTGCAATATTGCAGCAATGTTGTGGCACTACATTTCCAATAATTATCCGGCATAAAAAAATTATTTTTTTCGAAATTTTATTACTATTTTATAACTAAATTTGTTTCTTAAGATGCAGTCTATAATTATAAATATTTTCTCGTATTTTCTCGTATTTGAAAAAAACACTTACCTTGGTGGGATCGAACTCGAGACCTCTGGTTCGTGAGCCAACTGCCTTACGTGGTAGCCGTGGTAGACTACTTCTTAATTTGATGTAAGTGTTATATATAGTATACATATGTCACAACCAGCCCAAATATATAATTTTTCAAAGATCATCTTAAGAAACAAATTCAGTTTAAAAAGAGTATATAACTGCACAAATTTTTAATATTGACATTATATCTATTATATGTATATTTATTATATGTACATAGAAGCAGTACGTAAATGCATTCTACTAAATTGGTACATATAATATATAATATACGTAAGTATATGTCTAATATATATGTTTTTTAATATGTTGCAGTGACACCTTGCAGCAATATTACTGCAAGATTGCCACAATTTTGTATTTTAATATTGCTGCAATGTTGCTGCAATTTTACGCTGCAAGTGCAATGTGGCAATATTACTGCAAGATTGCTGCAATATATCGTGTTGTTACCCTAACAGCACGATATATTGCAACAATATTGCCACATTGCACTTGCAGCGTAAAATTGCAGCAATCTTGCCACATTGCACTTGCAGCGTAAAATTGCAGCAACATTGCTGCAAGGTGGCACTGCAACATATTAAAAGATATCTATATATATACATATACGTACGTGTATTATATATTATATGTACCAATTTAGTAGAATGCATTTACGTACTGTGCTTCTATGTACATATAATAGATATAATGTCAATATTAAAAATTTGTGCAGCTGTATACTCTTTTTAAACTAAATTTGTTTCTTAAGATGATTTTTGAAAAATTATATATTTGCGCTGGTGTGACATATGTAGACTTTATATAACACTTACATCAAATTAAGAAGTAGTCTACCACGTAAGGCAGTTGGCTCACGATCCAGAGGTCCCGAGTTCGATCCCACCAAGGTAAGTGTTTTTTTCAAATACAAGAAAATATTTATAATCATAGACTGCATCTTAAGAAACTTTAGTTATAAAATAATAATAAAATTTTGAAAAAAAAATTTTTTATCCCGGTGAATATTGGAAATGTGCCACAACATTGCTGCACATTGCAGCAAAATTGCGCTACAATATTGCCACAACATTGCTGCACATTGCAGCAATATTGCCCAGGGTAAGACATAGATAGATTGCTGCAGCATTGCAGCAATATTGCATGCAATATTGCAAGCTTGCCGTGCAAGATTGCTGCAAGATTGCTGCAATATATCGTGCTGTTAGGGTAGGGTTATATTTCCATTTCTTATATGACCATATATAATTATATATCTACTAAAATGAACTAATATGAACAAATAAGAGGTATTTTTTCCCGAGTATGTAATATTTCCTGGTGAAATAAATGGCGTAATAATAAATGACTCCGTGCTGCATTTATAGATGTAATTTCTAACATTATTCTGTCTTTACACATATGTGGATATATCCGTGTAACATACGAAATACAGATTTTATAGTTTTATTAATTTACATAATTCAAAATATATTCTATAATATTTAAAAATACTCTCATCGCTATATTGTATATTCTTGATATGATTATTTATTTTAATATTGCATAATTTATATTTATTTTATATTAAGCTATCAAATTATTTATTCTTAAATGTCATAAAAAAGGTATAACAATAATTACATTTAAATAATTAAAAACGTACGTTATTTTACACTTGATTAATATAAATTATGTGGGATCGCGAGCGACGCAGCGGCGCCCTCGCTTGGCTGAGAGGAGAATGAGGGCAGTCGCCCGAGAGAAGCTATATGAGCAAGACGTTTGTGTGCTTCGTTAAAAATAAAATTCTTTTGCTTATTCCTAATACACCTCGTGTCTTCCGTTACGATCCTACAATTGGGGGCTCGTCTGGGATAACCGCGGATATCGAGATCACGGCAAGATCGCAAGTGACGACGCCGTACGCGGGAAAAGCAACGAAGCGAGAAAGTTCTAGAAGTTCGCGAGAGACAAAGGCGAGTGCCCACGCGAAACGTGTCCGCGCGCGTCGAAGAGGCGATTCGGTCCGGCGGATACGAGACAGTTCACGACGTAGTATGCGAGTGCGGTAACCGTAGTGAGGACGTCGGATAAGGCGATCCAACGACGAAGTTGTTGTTCGGCGACGAAGACAAAATCGCGTACAACAAGACGTGACAAGATGGCCTCCTCGGCGGGAAACGCGGCAAAAGGCGATACAACGACAGACGAAATAACGAAGAAGACGGAGGACTAGCTTGCTCTATCATCGACGAATAGTAGAGTGGGCTTGCGCGAAAAGCATAAGGCGACGGACAATCCGAGAAACGACGATGTGCTGGTGGCGGACAGCGCAATTGATATTGACGCCATGACAAAGAATCAACTCGTAGAGCGATTACGTCAATTAAAATTGCCCGTGGCGGGGCTAAAGGCGACGTTGCGTGAGAGATTGCGGGCGGCTACACAAGAAGATGATAGCGACAAAGATGTTAGTGACGAAGAAGTTAGCGATAACACGGTGTTACATTGTGATGAGGACGAGGGGAAAACCTCCGCGGTCGGTCATAGCGATGGGCGCCATGATCGAGGATCATTATCGACCGCGCGACGAGACGCGACACCGCCCTCTTGTTATAACCGTGTGTATTACGAGAAGTAACACACTAACCCTTACGGCGTGAGAGAAGTAACACACTAACCCTTACGGCGTGAGAGCGAGACAGCTCGTGTTGACATACAAAGACGTTGAAGACGCGCTGACACCTTACAGTGGCGACGGCACACAGAACGTAGAAAGATAATTTACATCATTTGAAGAGACTGCCGATTTGTGCCAGTGAGCCGACGCGCAGAAGATTATTTATGCGAAGAGACTATTACGCGGTTCGGCTAAGCTTTTCGTAAATTTCGAGTGTCGAATACAATCATACGGTGCGCTCAAGAAAGCGTTGATTAAAGAATTCGGTAAAACAATGAACAGTCGTCAAGTGCATAAAGAACTGAGTGCAGTGTCGAAGAAGTCGGACGAGACATATCAAGAGTATGTCTATCGCGTACTGGAACTTGCCAGTCATACGGAGATGAAAATCGAGGCTAAAATACAGTGCATTATCGACGGTGTTAAAGACGAAGAGGCAAACAAATCTATATTGTACGGTGCGACGACGATTAAGGAGTTACGTCAGAGATTTGCGCAATACGAAATACAGAAAAGTAATCGAAGTAAGGCGCGACAACATTTGCAAGCGCAAGGTAAGAAGAAGCCGGCGAGTAACGCGGGTCAGACCACGACAGCCACTGCTGGCAAACGATGTTTCAACTGTGGCGACACGAAGCATCTAGGTAAGGAGTGTCCTAATAAAGCGAAGGGATCTAAATGTTATTCATGCGGCGAATTCGGGCATATTGCTGCAAAGTGCCCAAAAGGAGCAGACTCCGCAAGTAAAGATACTACTCCAGTAAGAGTGGATGCGCTCCGATCTCACAGTGACAAGAAGACGTATAAGAAAGTGAATATTTTGGGGAAGGATGTTACAGCCGTAATCGACCCTGGAAGTGATCTGCATCTCATTCGATCCAGTATTTACGTGCATCTCGGTGCTCCTCCAATACATTAGGAAGATTTACAGCAGACGTGTCCATTGATGAAATATTGTTCACTCTGGATATTTATGTAGTGCCAGATGATTATACCGGACATGATTTAATCATAGGCGGTGAGTTATCAGATTTAGCGGAGATTCGTATAAGAAAACGACAAGCTGTCATAAGAAGGCTTAATGACGACGAATCGAAGACGACGACCGAAGATGCTAACTGGGCAGAAGTATTATGTATTGGCGTACAGGATAACGAAGAAAAAGAAGCGAAAGCTCAAGTTACGCTTGATCACGTGGAAAATCCGAACATTCGAGAGCGTGTACGAAAACTAGTAGAGGACTATCAACCGAGGAAGATAAAGGACAGCGGCGTGAAGATGCGTCTGATACTCAAGGACGAAATACCGGTACATCAGAATCCTCGTAGATTGTCGGCGGAACAACGGAATGCGGTACGCAAGATCATTGACGAGTGGATCGAGAAGGGGATTATACGACCTCGCAACTCGGAATACGCCAGCCCGATCGTCCTGGTGAAAAAGAAAGACGGAACATGGAGGTTAAGTGTCGACTACCGAGGAATAAACTGTAAGATAGTAAAGATAAGGCAGCCTTTTCCACTGATCAAAGATCAACTAGACGAACTGACAAACGACGAGGTATATTGTGTGTTAGACTTGAAGGATGGTTTCTTTCATGTACCACTGGACGAGGATAGTATTCGTTATACCGCTTTCGTGACGCCAGATGGGCAGTACGAATTTTTGATGGCGCCCTTCGGACTATGCAATTCTCCTGCATTTCAATAGCTCATGCGAGCAATATTCAAGATGGTGAAGACACATTTAGACGACGTAATCATTTCGGCAAAAAATGAAAAAGAGTGCTTAGCTAAGTTGGAGCAGGTTCTGAATGTAGCTCGTGACTACGGTCTGAGAATAAACTGGAAGAAGTGTAAACTATTGGTACGACGTGTGGAGTATTTGGGACATATAGTGGAGGCAGGAACAGTAAAGCCATCCGAGAAGAAGATAAAGACGGTGATGCGATTCGAGAAACCCACGAGGCGCGATAAAGTACAGAGTTTCTTAGGATTAACAGGGTACTTCCGGAAATTCATACCTCAATACGCTTTGATGGCACGACTCCTGTCGCAGCTGTTAAGAAAAGGAGTAAAGTTTACGTTTGCTGCCGAACAGGAATAAGCTTTCGAACAACTGAAGACGACTTTGACGAACGACCCGGTGTTGAAATTATACAAGATTGATGCCGAGACGGAACTACACACGGATGCTTCTAAACACGATCTAGGAGCTATTCTATTGTAGAGGGATGCCGAAGATAATCAGCTTCATCCGGTGTACTACGCCAGCTGGAAGACTGTTGGAGCCGAAAAGAAGTATAGCAGCTACGAATTGGAAGTTCTAGCGGTGATCAGAGCTTTACGCAAGTTTCGCGTATATTTGCTAAATATTCCCTTCCGGATTATAACGGATTGTCGAGCATTCGTGCAGACGATGTCGAAGAAAGATATGTGTCTGAGAATAGCCCGCTAGGCACTACAACTTGAAGAATTCGATTATGAAGTAAAGCATCGAGCAGGCACAGCCATGGGTCATATAGATGCGTTGAGCCGGAATGCAGTGGAGTGTCTCACCATACACAGAATGCAAAGTGCATTGGTGGCCCAAATTAAACAAGCTCAAACAGACGACCCGGAATTACGAGAAAAAATCAAGTCGATGAAGACGGATGGTGACAAGAACTTTGTAATGTCCAACGAAGTATTATACAAACAAGATGATGGAGAACTTTTGTTAGTCGTGCCTAAGGTCATGCAGAAGGAAGTCATCCTGCAGGCACACGAACGAGGACATTTTAGATGGAGAAATACTGAACATTTGCTGCAGCGTGAATATTGGTTTCCTCAGATGCGGTCCAAGGTGCAGCAAGTTTTTGGCAACTGCATACGTTGTCTGTTGGCAGAGAAGAAGCGAGGAAAAGCTGAAGGTCTATTACGGACATTATGGAAGATAGACCACTTGATACCTACCACGTCAATCATCTAGGTCCAATTCCATCGACGAAGAAAAGCTACGCTCACATATTTGTTGTAGTTGACGCGTTCACAATTGTTTGGTTATATCCTACTAGATCTACGACGACGGATGAAGTAATCACCCGATTACGTAAGCAAGCTACAATTTTTGAGAATCCTAGGAGGATAATTTCAGATCGAGGAACAGCGTTCACATCGCATGCTTTCAAGCAGTATTTCGAAGAAGAAAACATAGAACATAACTTGATTACAACGGGAGTTCCACGCGCGAATGGTCAAGTCGAGAAATTGAATCAATCTATCATTGCGATACTTAGTAAATAGTCGACGACGAAGCCAAAAGAGTGGTATAAGCACGTAAACAAGGTGCAACAGTTTATCAACTCTTCATTTAACCGAAGTATTGGTACCTCACCATTTGAGTTGCTAATAGGAAGAGATATGCAGTTAAAAGAGTATCTACGTGAAATTCTACAGAAGACGGCTATCGAGACTTTTCAACAAGAGAGATCTGTAGCGAGGCGAAGGAGAATATCTTGAAGATTCAGAAGGAGAATCGAGAAACTTTCAACAAAAAACGGAAATCTGCTACCAAGTACCGAGTCGGAGATGTCGTAGCCATTCGACGAACGCAACTAGGTCCTGGTCTAAAGGTGCACCCGAAGTTCTTGGGTCCCTACAAAATAGTCACGGTGTTACGGAGCGACCGATACATCGTGGAGAAGCTTGGAGAACACGAGGGTCCGAGACGTACTAGTACTTCAGCAGACAATCTTAAGCCATGGCCTAACCAGGGCTGGGATCCAGACATTGACGTCCCAGGAGGGAATGACAGTGACTGTGACGATGACGCAGACATCCTGAGCATCGAGGACGATGCTGACTTCAGAATGGCCGAGTGTGAGATCGCGAGCGACGCAGCGGCGCCCTCACTTGGCTGAGAGGAGAATGAGGGCAGTCGCCCGAGAGAAGCTATATGAGCAAGACGTTTGTGCGCTTCGTTAAGAATAAAATTCTTTTGCTTATTCCTAATACACCTCGTGTCTTCCGTTACGATCCTACAAAGTACTTTGTTATTCATGCTGATTGTAAACAAGTTTTGATGCTGTTAATCTGCATCGTGGTAGAGATGAATAAAAAATTATCGATATTGTTAAAGGATTGTTTTAAAAAGGTATTACGGTACACAGAAACAATACAGCTGAAATTTTTTGTAGAATATATCTATTAAACAATTCATAGGAGATTACACTGAATAATAGAGTAGAATATAGTTCACGTATAGAGAGAGAAAAGAGAGAGAGAAAGAAAGAAAGAGAGAGAATATAAGTCATAATAGAAGCAAAGTAAAACACCGAATCACATTGCTTTTCGAAATGCTTGCTCCTGTTAATACACGTTGCATTCTAACGTTAACGAAACTTACAGTTCTCCTCGTCTGACGAATCGTCTGGCCCGCAATTATCAATGTTATTGCACCGCAGCGACTCATTGATGCAGTATTTTATACTTTTGCATTGAAACTGATTATTCTCGCAGTCTGTGTTCGTGTTCACTTCGGTCCACACTGCTCGAAAACCGTTTTGTCCTACCGCTTTATCAGCTGATATAAAACTGTAAATATAATGCAAAAATATATTAAGAGCGCCTGTCTGAAAGCCTCATTGCTCATATAAAACGCATACAAACCTGAGTCGCATATTATTATCATCCGAAAGATAACTCCATTTATCCTCAGGATTTTTAACGCCACAAAGTTCGCGTGGAGCAGACGTTAACGAGTCCCACATGCGTAACACAGCTGCGGGACAACCTCGTTCTAAAAATAGTTATCAAAAAATTAACATGGTTAGTGCGTTATATTTTAAGAATTCAATATACAGAGTGTTTGATTTAATCTGTCTACGCCGATATCTCGGACACTATCAAAGTTAGATGAAAAATCAAAAAAGGTCCTTCAATGAGATTATGTTTAGATGATTTTCAGCGCAATAGAACTGTACCCTTCCGTACTGGGTTACAAGAAGGTAAAAAGGGGTCAAATTTTTCAAATAAAAACCCTCTACAAAAATACCACTAATCGATAGGGCTTGAAAAGACAAATCCAATGACCTTTATTTTTATATGTTTATCGTGAAAATTATGACCGTAGTGAATTTTTGATCATTGATACTCTTCGTAGACTATTTTTAATCTTTGAAATCCAGAACGGAAGGGTACAGTTCTATCGCTGAAAATTCATCTCAAAGTAATTCCTTTAAAGGGCTTTTTTGACTTTTCGTCTAACTTTGATAGTTTTCGAGATTAGGCGTGGACAGGTTAACTCGAACACCCTGTATATCATATATAGTATTAAAATAAAAATTCTAATACAAATATTAATATGTAATTGTTCCCTAGAAGTTATGTTAGAACTTGTAACATAATCAAGAAAAATAATTTCGCGTATAAAAATTAATCAAAAATATAAAATAAATTTTTTTTGTATACAATTTTATTTTTAAGAAAATTATCTTTACAATAAATTAAAAACCAGTTCTTTCTTTCACTCTATTTACTCATTACAAAAACTCATTACAACAACTGCTTCTTATTAGTTTTAGCAATTTATCCGATTGTCATCCTTTTTATACATATATGTAAGAAAAGGTGCTGTACCTCGGAACACTTTTGAGTTTTTTATTTTTCTGAGCCAGTTTTAATTTAAAAAATTTGAAAAAATAAAAAGAACCCAAATTTTTATTACCATCTGGTAAGAAAATACAGCAATTTTTTTACAATTGAAACTTTTGTTTCAAGGTACAGTACCCTAATGTACCTTGGAACACTATAAAAGTTTTAATTTTTTTTAAAATAAATTTTTTCAAAAAAATATAATATTTTATTAAAAATTACATTTTAATAAATTATTAAACTGAAAAAAATAATCAAATTTAACGAGATAAATCATTTGCGACGCTTTTTCCGCCGGTCTCGCTATCCGGAGGAGGGCTATCGGGGATTAACTTACCGAAACACTTCTTTCACTTATTATGGGCGCCAGGCGTGACCAAGCACGCCACCGAACACCAGACTATTACTACTTTATCCGCGAATTTGCCCGTAAACTCAGGGCTGGGCTTTCGGCTGGCGGGGATTTGGAGTGGGGCGATACGCAATTAGAGCACACACAGAAATGAAATAGAAATTAATATATTTGAGAAGAACATATTAGAAATAGTAAAAGGACAAATAGAATATATGAAATAGAAGTGAAATCGTAGACGAGATACGCGAAATCAGTCGGAATATGTACAATATCTAC
Source organism: Temnothorax ravouxi (assembly GCA_030770255.1). Classification (NCBI taxonomy): domain Eukaryota; kingdom Metazoa; phylum Arthropoda; class Insecta; order Hymenoptera; family Formicidae; genus Temnothorax; species Temnothorax ravouxi. The sequence goes on from JASTWP010000647.1 coordinate 99,454, forward strand.
GGTAGCGCGATACTTAATAATTAAACGAGGTAACGAACGCGAATACTTGAAGGTCGCCGCAATACGACGAACGCGAATGTGTAGCCGGACGGCTAGCACACATACCTGACAAACACGGCAGCTTTGCGCGATATTAACGCGAGTATCCACGAACGCCAACGCGAATACTTAGAGATTACGTAAATCCTCCGCAAAAGAGGAGTATCGCGAGAAAACGCAAATCGAAAATAGCAGCGCAATTAACGAAGTCTTATCGCGAGTTCGACTCGACGATTTCGCACGGACGGAAACTATACAACGCGCGGCCACGTGCCACGTACACAAAACCAATGTGACTTTTGCCGACGGCACTCGGGTGTCTAGGATCCCGTACACAACACGAAACACGAAATTAGGCGCGTATCGCGGACGATCCCGCGGTCAGCCACGCGAATCCCGTTTCATACGAAGTCCGGTGATTCCGCGATGCCACGTCGATCCCGACGATCGCAACCCACGCCAATTCCCGGTCTCCACGGCCCGAATGCGTAGCGTCACAGTAACGAGGTCGAGTGCCCTCCAAAATACCTGGCCACTCGGCACCCGCCTAACACATTTATTACCGCGATCTTCCCGGCGCGACTCCCGTCGTCACTAGCCGCCCGATCGCGCACAACACACGAAACGACACTCTACAGAAAACGCACGCACATGACTGTCGGCCGCGGCGGCATTCCCGGGGAGGGTCCCCTACGATCTCGAAGTACGGGATAACTCACCCTCGGCGAGGCCCCGGCGCGAGGATCTTCGCGATCCTATCGATATCGAGATTAAAGCGCTTGCACGTGCCCTTCTCGGCAACGTCAAGGTAACAGGGATTTCCGGGGCCAACGCCTCGAGCGAGCTCTCGTTCCTATCGCGGAGACGCCAGGGTGGTGACCTTACAAGAGATTCGCTGCTCGATGCGTCCGGGAGGTCCACCTGGAGGCAGGAGATGCGCTCCCGACAACGGCTGGCACGACAGTGCTGGGACAATGGCGGATCGGGCTCGCGCCGGCTCCCCGCGCCTGCGCACTCGGTGCGTTCCGCGCGCTCCCGCCAATCCGAGCGCCGTCTCTACTTGTTCGCGCCGGTGTTCCTCCACGGCGCCTCCACTGCTGCGACGCTGTTGCTCGCGCCTCCGCCTCGGCGCTGTTGCTCGCGCCTCCATCTCGGCGACGCTGTTGCTCGCGCCTCCATCTCGGCGCGGCCTGCCCAAACGAGTCCGGCTGTCCTGGCCGCGACTCGTATCCCGGCGTAACGTGAGCCTGGCTGGCCGGGCCATGGCCACGTCGCCTGCACTCTTGGGGGCGACGGTCATGAGGACGGTACCTTCCTCGTGCCGTTCCGTTCGCCCTGGCCTTTTGGGCAGCTCAGGGCGTTCCCCCGGGCGTCTGTGGTTGTCACTGGCCGTTGTTGCCGAGCGCGGTGTCGTATCTCCAATCTCCCTGGGCGCCCGCCGGGGCGCACGGGGAGGCGCGGACGCGGCCCGATCTACAGCCACGTTTCCCAGCCGTGTCCTATTCCTCTGGATTTCTCTCGTTGCGGCTCATGGCCGTTACAAACGTGCTCCGGTCAGCCCTGGCAATCTTTCCTACAAACTTAAATGCTATTAAAGTTAATGTTTGGACCCTACCCCGCTCCGCGCGAGGGAGCATCTCCAAATTCCCCTCGGCCGAGCCCGTCCGGAGAGTGAACGCAACTTGTCACGTCACACATTATTGTCATAAATAAAAACAGCCGTTCTCTTATTTAAGTAATCTTGCGTGCTTTTCTTAAGGTGGTTCATGCATTTAGGTCAAATGTAGTTAGCCCGGAAAATGTGATATGAAATGAAAGATTAACATTCCTAGAGTGAGTCTGTAAAATTTCGGATTTTTTAACTGTTTGGTTCGTAAACTTTACCAATTTAATGCGGGAGGGTAGCCCCTTTTGCGAAAAACGAGGCTAAAACGCTTATGCTGCAAAAATTACAATACTTCAAAAATAGATGAACGAACCAAAAACTGACGAAACGATGCAATAAACATTTTGCAAGATACTGGACGAAGCCCGAGTTCATTGACCGTACTATATAATAATAAAACGTAATTTTCGATTGACTAAATCGACAACACGGAACTGACAGCTGGACTGGAGCGGCATTAGCGGCAGCTTGGCAACGCATGTGTCAGCTGATGAGTATAGCGCATATCCCAAAACATTCAACGTTTACCATGTTCTGGACGCTGAATAAAGCAAAGAGTGAAACAAAAATATTCGTCTATTTCTAAAATAATTCGGTCGTTGAGAAGCAACGAGTTCGGACGTGTTTCGCGGACGACACGTTTTGACGTGCTCGGACGTGTTCTATCCGGAAAAATTTTTTTGAGTATTGCGACTGTTACTGTCGGCCTTGATCTCCACTCAGTTTTTTGATAATTTCCATTCGGACTTTGTTACGCAACGAGTTCCAGACTTTGTTAATCAAACAGTGGCAAATGTTGGCCGTATTGTCTGCGGATTAGCGGCAGGAGCCAATTTAATAAAAGAAGAAGAAGAAGAAGAAGTCCATTTCTAAAACGAATTAAAATTAAGTTTGATCAAGATCTGCAATACTGAATAAATACAAGTTTTAATACAATGAGGTTATAAAATTTCCAAATAATTTTAACATGCATTGTTTATTCTATTTATCATAACGTTGCCGCGCTGTTGTTGTACATATATTCACACGGCTCACAACTCTAATAAAAGATGTGACTTTCGTCTCAATATTTTAATTATGTAGAGGTCGTATAACATTAAAGATGTCATAAATAATAAATCTAATTATATGCTGATTTTTACGGACAAAAATCACACTTATTTATCACTAATAAGGATATAGTTGCCTATTTGACTTGCAAGTGCTGCATGAACCACCTTAAGGTAGCTCGAGCATTAGCGAAAACAAAGATTTTTGATTGGCATTAAACTATGTTATTCTATAGGGCATTATACGTGATCAGGAATTAATTGACGATTTTTTACCACATAATTACGGAAATATAAGCATTCAAAAGAAATTGAGGTTTGGAAAACAACATCTTATCAATTAAACTATTACGAATGATTTAAAAAAACCGTTAGTTTACCATTGCAATAAAAAAATATTCAATATTAAAGTAAACAAAATGGAGCTAACAGAGAAGCTCTGGCTAGGCTCATCGGAAGCGTCACTCGGGTGTGCTCCCTTCTCCTTCTAACGTGCTGAAATAGAAGAAGAGAGGAGTAGGCTCGTGTGCGCTCGGGTGACGTTTCCGAACGCAGTCAGTCAGCTGGCAACAGCGCGGACCGCACCTAACCTCACTGTCGGCGCCAATGTCAAAATAATCAGAATTAATGACCCAAAACTCCCAGAAAGTCATTTTTTATCATTATTATGATAGTTGAGAAACTTTACGACTATATTGCACCCAATTTTTTAGATTTTTCTTACAGTCGTTTTGACAAATGTGAAGTTGGTACCCTTGTGTAAGACACTTCGTTTTTAATTGATTACCTGTATCTGGGATTAATTACATGGTGTTATTATACATTTCTGGAGACTGGAAGTTGCACGGAACAAGGTGATACCAAATATACATTTTTTAATACATTAATAAAAATTTTTTTCGAGTGCTCTATTTTGACTCACGACAACGCTCGAGCTACCTTAATTGCTTTTAGATTTCTCTCTGATAAAATGATTAATAAAATAGAACAAAAAGGTAAAAATAGAAATTAAAAAATAATATTACGCTTAATTCTAATAAATTATTTAAGCATCTTTTAACGGACAATAAAATTTAAAAACTATAAACGTTATATATTTTTGTTGCTTCTCTCAGTGAGATAATTTCTGCATATACAGCAGATGTCAGAGTTTCAGCATCCTGTAGCTTTTTTATTCTACGTTTAATTATAGCAAGCTATAAAACAAATAGCTTATTCCAATTACTCTGTCAGTAAAAATGAAAAAAATTGTAGTTAAACAAATAACTAAAAGTTATATAAAGATAACAATCAGCTAATATACTTTTGAAATAGCGTTTCAAAGTACATCATGTTCCAAGGTACCACATAGAAACTAATTTCTAATAAAATTTTAGTTGACAGCTTATAAGTTAGAAATAAAATTATAAATAATTTACTATATTATTCTACATATTTAACACATTCTTACTATCCTTGGCTGATAACAATATCTTTATTATAAAAAATTACAAAAATTATACATTAGAAATTTCAGTAAATTTACTTTAAACGTCACAAAATACGTCATAAAAGTCAACATAACTTACGTGTAAATAATCGCAACAATACAAAACTACAGATTTAAAAAGATTATCAAATAACAATTGACACCATAAGTTGGCTGTCGCCAGATGCGAACACCATTCGATTATGATAGAATGTTCCAACGCGTACAGCTGTACTCAAGGTACAGCACTTTCCTCTATAATTTATATAGAAGAGAAAGTGATAATATGGAACTTTACCGATAATGTGGAACCTCTCAATATCTTAGGAACACTTAGCTATACCTTAAAAGTGACATATAGGGGATCATATAGCAAAGGCCAAACTTCGACGGGAAAGCGCCCTCGTCTAAGCGGAATTAAAAATGTCAATAATTCCGACATTTCTAATCCCGTTTTCTATGTTACGGTCTGTATCTGTCTTTGTCTAACGAGATATCTCTACGACATATCTGTCCTCGTCCGATTGCTGCGCCGTCTCTCGCTACACGCAATAGTGCTCAATAGTCCTATCAACCTGCATGTTCCTCTGCATTAATTATTAGAGAAAATCTTGTTTTCTAGTCCTTGAATTTTATCTCCGTTTGCACGATATTTTTCCTATATGTTGTCCCTAATGCCGATCTATTTCATTTTGTATATATATATATACACTCACTCGGCATTTGTTATGTTGCTGAAATATTGAAATATTCGGAAATGGTTCAGAAAAATATTTCATTAACATTTTATATGTAACTGGTACAATGAAATATTTCAGAAATGTACCTGCATCATGTTTTTTACAATATTGCATTAACAATTATTTGTGAAATCTTTCAGAAAAATATTTACAATATTTGTAAGTTTCTGTAATATTGCAAAATAGAAACTTGCGCATTGCTTTCTCAAAGTTTTTAAATGTGCAAGTAGAAACTTGTACATTGCTTCCTCATAGTTTTTAAGTATGCTAGTGGAAACTTGTACTACAGTATAAGAAAGAACAGTAAGCTGACTCTGCCAAATAGCGTACTAATAATTGTCTCTCGCGCTTGACAAAACTGCACAACTATCAACATGGCGGCTGTAAACATATGTATAGTAGCTGCAACATCCATCCCTATCTGTCACCTGTCATAATCCTGTCTCTTATAAAAAAAAAACTAAATCCAAAAAATACACGTGTGCTATTATTTTGTTAAAATAGTACATACGTATGAGTGAAAGTATGAGTGAAAGAGGTGGATACCGTTGTTCATTTAAAGGCTGCTAAAGTTCAAGTAGTATAGGGAGACGAGGAATAAAAGAAACTTTGTTTCGATTCCCAAAAGATATAGAAAGATCAGTTTATTATGTTTTCCACTTGTTTTCCACTTTCTATAGATAGGCTATTAAGGCCGATTGCATGAAGTGTTCAAATATTAGACCAATTTTAAAATTATCTTTGTATTTAAAGTTGAGCTTGATTTTATTTTTAATCCATGTTCTATAATCAGTTATTAAACAATTATTGAAAGTAATATTTGCCTACATTTCTATTTAATACGATTTAAAATGTGATAAATTTAATTGTTATTGGTACCTATGTAATAAAAATTTGGAAAACATAAAAACGGCTCTTGCTTGAAGGTTATATATATATATATATATATATATTTATATTTTTAATATATATATATATTACGCTATAGCGAAGAGAGTCTCATGGCGACTAGGGCGCTCGGCTGAACCAGTTAGTCGTATTATAAGCAGTTCGAAGACAATAATTTCGTAAGCTCGCATTTAGTCATTTGACCTTCAACGATCTTAGGTGATAACGCGTTGAACTCATAATGAGAAGAGCTACAAACATAGATGTTTAAAAAATTATGTTGCCATTTAAAAAAATAAAGTTGATCTTCATTTGACCATGACGCCTCTACTCAAGGTCAAATTTTTTAAATCAAAATATGTCCCTCTTAATACCATACAATTTTTGTCTGTAACATTTTTTTCTAAAACTACGTGATATTTAACTGTTCAAATTAAAATAAGACGCCCTGTATATAAGCTTCAAAATTACATTAATTTAAAAGGACCAAAACCCATGGTCGAAATGTCTTGATAATTAATCTGACCAAAATCAATAGTCGACTTGTCATGAAGATGATAGCCAATCGAGTTGATTAAAAAGTTTTAATTGATAATTATTTGTTGACGTAATAAATGTACTTATTTGGTTTTATTATAGTATACACAGAACAGAACACTCTGGCAATTGCATACATAATAGTCTTAAACATAAAATCTCAACATAAGTATCAACTTAAAACCTAATGCGATATTCTTTGTCTCGAACGCACGCATACGACTCGCATGCCATCAATGCGTCGACATAATACTTATAGATATTATAAGCGTAGTATGCAAATAGTATTTTTGGGGATCATATCGTCGGTTGTGGGATGATGATAATGGAGAGAAGTGTATGGTTGGATGATGTATATATTCTGAGGATGTGTCCCCAAAAATACCATGCAACTCTCTGCGAGTCGAGATGGTGAGACTCCACAAGTATACGAGGTGTGGCAATTGAATAACAAGAATTTTTTTGTAAATCCTTTATTAAACAAAAATACATGAATCTATGCTGTCATACCTTTATAATAGTCTCTTCCAAGTATGACGCATTTGCGCAAGCGCTTCTCCCATTTCTGGAAAATCCTCTGCCGCGAAAATCATCTGAAGTGAACGTTTTTTAGGAGGGTGGTTGCTCAAGTCAAAATGATAAGAACTAGTTCAAAATGGTGGATATTTGTCTATAGGAATCTGTTGTCCATGCCAAAGTTGAAAACAATTGTCTGCATGGTTGTCAAGTAATTAAAGGTGCCTTTTTACATTGACGCTCGACCAGTTGGACGCTCATTTTCAACCAGCAAAAATCTTCAGAAATAATATTTTTTATTTATATATCCGTGAAATATTATACTACTTGAAGATATTGCTTGAAAATAATTAATATTTACGCATTTTGAAGTCTATTTTTTATTGTACTGGGACGATCAATGACAATTCAGCATCAACGCTGGATGTTTTGAATAAATTCAACTTCATTTCTTGACTCTAGCGTCAAAGCGAAAACACGTGATCCTAGAAATAATATTATATATATATATATATATGTGTGTGTGTGTGTGTGTGTGTGTGTGTGTGTGTGTGTGTGTGTGTGTGTGTGTGTGTGTGTGTGTGTGTGTGTGTGTGTGTGTGTACATATAAATTTATACATATATATATATATATAAATAAAAAATATTATTTCTGAAGATTTTTACGCGCTAAAAATGAGCGTCAAGCGTCAATGTGAAATGGCACCTTAATTATATTATTGAAGTTATACTCTTATCTCTTTCTTATCGGGCGACATAGCAAAAATGTTACGACACCTGTAATGTAACTTTTGAAAGCATATTAAAAAATTAGTTTGCACATTGCTTCCTCGTCATTAAAGATTGCTACCCCATTGCTCCTATTTTATTTTGCTCACAAAGTTGCTCTTATGAGGAAGCTTGTATTTTATTTGATGTATAATTATTAGTATTTATTCGTTTGGTTTCCTCATAGAGGAAGCTTTATGAGCAAAATAACAATGTGCAATTTTCTAATTTACACACTTTTTCCATTTTAAATTTAACCTTTTTATGAATTGAAAAAGGGTCAGCTTAGTAGCATGTGTCACAACCAGCGCAAATATATAATTTCTGAAAAATCATCTTAAGAAACAAATTCAGTTTAAAAAGAGTATATAGCTGCACAAATTTTTAATATTGACATTATATCTATTATATGTATATGTATATATGTACATAGAAGCACAGTACGTAAATGCATTCTACTAAATTGGTACATATAATATATAATACACGTACGTATATGTATATATATATGTCTTTTAATATGTTGCAGTGCCACCTTGCAGCAATGTTGCTGCAATTTTACGCTGCAAGTGCAATGTGGCAATATTGCTGCAATGTTGCTGCAATTTTACACTGCAAGTGCAATGTGGCAATATTGTTGCAAGATTGCTGCAATATAACGTGCTGTTAGGGTTACGGCACAATATTCGTCGTCAAGCCGTCCTACGGCACATACACCTTTTCGGCAAGCCGTCTTACGGCACACACACACACACACACACACACACACACACACACACACACACACACACACACAAGGGATCTTGAGAAGCGCCGGCTGCATGATCACGACTTCCTGCCTACGCTCCGCTACTGCTTGCTTCTGCTTACTTGGTACACACACTCGGCGTTATTTGGCTTGCGTACGTGATCACGCGCTCACCCTCGGGAAAATATTGTGTTAGCACGGCCCCCAGGCCTGTTGTGCTGACGTCTGTCTGCAGATGAAACTGCCGCGTAAAGTCCGGACAGGCGAAAACTGGCGCGGTAGTTAGTACGGTCTTTAGCGTGTCAAACCCGGTTTTCTCGAGTTCCCCCCATGTCCACCAGGTTTGCTTACGGGTCAGTGCGGTGAGCGGCGTGGCTAGGGTGGCAAAGTCTTTTTTTATGAACCGTCGATACCAGGACCCGACTCCTAGTAATTGCCAGACCTGACGGACGTTTTGCGGGGCAAGCCAGTTAGCGACGGAGCTAACTTTTTTGGGATTGGTCCGAATTTCGTCGCGATCGACTATGTGGCCAAGATATTTAATTTGGTTGGCGCAAAATCTACAGTTTTCGAGGTTAATGCGAAGGTTTACCTCGCGGGGCCGGCGGAAAACCTCTCGTAGAATACGCAGATGTTCCTCGAACGTTTCACTGCTGATAACTACATCATCGAGGTACATAAACACGTGCGGTTCCAATTCGGGGCCTAATATAGTGTCAAACAGGCGTTGGAACGTGACTGGACGTGGCCGGCGCTGAATGCAATACGAACGGCATCAATTTTAATTGCATCAGCCCTTTGCCGGAGACGGTAAAAGCGGTCACGGGTCGGCTTTCTGGCACGAGTGACACCTGCCAGTAACGTTTTTCAAGTCGAGCGTCGTCAGGTATCGGGCCCTCCGCAATTTGTCTAGCGTCGCGGTGATCTGGGGCAGCGGATACACGTTCTTCTCGGTTACATCATTTACTAGGCGAAAATTGATGCAGAACCGCGGTTTGCCGTCCTTTTTTCGTACGATGACAATCGGCGAGTTCTAGGCACTATGCGGTTCTATGACGCCTCCTTTAACATTTTTTGGATTTCTGCGTCGACAATCGCCTGCATTGCCGGGTTTTGTGGCCGGTATCTTTGTTTGATCAGTCTATCCGTTTTTACGCGTATGAATGTGTTGCCCGCGATCGGTGAGGCCTTGAACTGTCTCAAACTTTGATAGCCAAGAATTGCCGGAGGCGCTTTTCTTCTGACATCGCGTTCCCCTCGGGCGCGAGTTCTACGGCGACGGTTTGTGTTTCTGCGCTTGGCGGAGGTGGAAGCGGTATCGCGAAATCCATTTTAGCCCATAAATCCACGCCTATCAGCATATCGTAATCGAGCGTAGGCATGATTTAAAAGCGATGCCAAAACATTCGTCCCTGCACGGTGACGGGAAACGTTATCAGGCCCATGATGGAAGTGCTTGACCCGTCGCCGTCGGCGAAATGCACCTGGTCGTTAACTGGCTGTATCGGGTAATCCAGTGATATTTCATTGGCGGTCTGCGCGTTTATAAACGAGGCTTGGGAGCCAAGATCCAGAAAGGCGTCAAACGACTGTTTCGAACTAATACGATTAGGTGCGGACGTGGTTTATAATTTATTCGAAGGACCGGGGGATGGCCGCTTTTTCCCCGGCCCGAGCGGCATTTCCCGGCGGTGAGTGGCAATCTTTCATAAATACGCCGTCCCTACCGCACTGCGAACAAAATCGACAAGGCGGCCGTCGGCAGTCAAATCGCGTGTGCCCTCGTTGCACCGCCAGCAGCATTCATTGCGGTCGTATGTATATGTATTCGTGCTCGAATTCCTCCGCCAGGCACAGAATATCTCGGGTACGCGTCACGGTGTCTCGTCGTGTATACATTTGATAGCGCGGATGCATATTATTATAAAGCTTCGACTTGATCCTCTTCCGTAAACCCAGTTGCCCGCCACATCATCGTGATTACGTCCATCGCGAATTTTTGGTAGGATTTGTCCGATTTCTGTAGGCGCGTTTGGATCTCGCGGACTAATTGGGCGCGGTAACGGCGCGGAAGATAGTACTCGCGGAAGTCCACACAGAAATCCTCCCATCCCTGCCAGTTGTGTCGATTGTTCCGGCACCAGAGGAGGGCGTCGCTTTTAAACAATTCCGATAGCCCCATCAGTAATTGCGGAATATTGGTACGCATCTTTCAATTTCTCTAGCCGCTCAAGGAAGGCTACGGGGTCTCTACCGTCGAAATGACATCCCCATTTCCGTATCTGATTCATGACTTTGGCGGGGGTTTCGCTCGGGCGCTCGCTTTCTGCCGTATAGAAAATTTCGTAGGGTGTCGCTGTCGGTGTCGGTGAGCGGGCGGTTATCGTAGGCACGCGAGAGGCTTCCGCCAGGTTTATAGTAATCGCGGGCGCGGCTTTCGGTTCGTTACTCCCCGCGGCGGCGGAATGCACCGTTTCTGGGTGCTCGGTTACGTAAGTACTCAAGCGGCGCGCGGCGTCAAAAGCGGCGTAAATCGTCGGCCGAGCCGTCGCGTCGGTGGCTAGTCCGAGTATTTCGAGCTTGGCGATGAGCTGATTTTTCGATAGATTGTATATCCACAATTTCGGCATGGTGTGTCTTGGTTACTGTCTCTCGGATCAGAACCTCGCTGTTTCGCCGTTGCAATTGAAAATTAGTAGTGTGACAGAGTTCGAGCAGCGCCCAAGACTACTTGGAACGAGGCCCAGATCACTAGACTCCGCTTTCTTTGCCGCTCTAGGAGTCGGAAGGTTGCTTTTTTCGGCGGATCAGCGGATCGGAGAGCGGGGTAGCGAGCCGCATGCCAGGCGGAGCGGTGCGGAATCACGGCTTTCGGCCGCGCTCTTGCACTCGGCGAAGATCGGCTCCCGTCGGCGCTTGTCGGAGCTCCGACAGGGGATATCGGTACCGCAAGCCGTTAATTGCTTGCGCACACGATCTTATAATCAATTAAAAATGTGGCGCACCGCGCCTTGTCTTCACCCGACGGATGGTCGGTCGGGCGGCATCCGGCTGGTAATGGCCGGGATGAGTTCGATGCATTTGCGGGTTGCATCGTTACAACTCATACAGTACATGATATCATTCGAATGTTTTATACTCGTACTGTAAATATGCGTACCGATAATATACTTCGAACATTTCTATAACATCTAGTACATCTAGTACATCTATAACATCTAGTAGTATATTATTTCTTATAAATTCTCAGGACGTACTTGTAATATCTCATAGTAGTATATTATTTTTCGTAAATTCTCGGGACGTACTTGTAATATCTCACAGTAGTAGGTATATTATTTTTCGTAAATTCTTGTATATTTGTCAAAATATAGAGTGAGTCATTTTAATCGACGTAAGCAAATATCTCAAAAAATATGAAAGATTCAATATAAGAAGCGAGCCTGCAAGATGCTGCAAAATGCTTAAACCTTGATATTGTTCGCTGCGGATCAGCTTAAGTCACCTTAAGTGATCCTTATATCTCACGTAGCACAGTGCAGAAGGCAACGAACATAATTTTATTAATTTAATCTAACATAATAAGTATATATACCGTGCACATTCTATTCTCGGTTCTATATTGGTACTTGTGATATTCTTGGTATTTACTGCAAAATATTCTCAGTATATACTACGAACTGGAAAAAGGCGGACATAGAAATCTTCTCAGTATGTCCGCAGTAAATTGTAGTACGTATCTCGAATGTTTTGAGAATAGACGCAATATACTGCTGCAATATCCTTCGAACGTTCTCAGTATCTACATGTGCTGTTTGGAGACTTATGACTCAACTACAATTTTCGATAATCTTTATATTTTCTTGTAAGCGGAAAACTGTGAATTTAAAATTAAAAATAGAATAAAGAACCTAAGTATACCAGAAATGAAAAAATTGAGCTTATACATAACTCACAAGAATTCGTTCAAAAACAAAATGGGGTTCCATATTACCATTCTGTCTTCTATAGTGTATAATTAATTAAGAATTATATATATATATATACATATAACTAATTCGTAATAAATCCATATATTACCTAATTGATGACCTTCTACAGAGAAGAGCTCAAAGTTTAAAAGTATCCGTTGATTCGGCCGAACCCTTATGAACCAGTTGCAAGTTTTGGTAGTTAAATTTCTTGCCGGACCATCATATTTGTTCGGGAAATTCGGACTGGTTATTATACCGTAATTTAAACTACTAATATTTGATCCACAGTCTGTAGCATAATGATTCGAAAGAATTAATATTACAAGCGACAAATATATAATTTCCGAAAATTAAAATTCTAATCTTCTAAATCGTAGAGAAAAAGAAGTCGTTTTTAAGTTTAATTTAAATAATGTAAAATAAATTTTAGTAAAACTGTTTTACCAAATTTTGTTTAACTATTTTTTCTTTTTTTTTTAGTAAAATTGCATATTAGTGGTCTGCATATTTAGTGATCTCACCGATTTCAATGACCTTAACATATGTTGTAAAAGATGATCTGACTAACTTGTAAAAGATTTTAGCCATCATTTATTTTTATTAAACCTGTTTTCACTTTATAAATAAAATTAGGTTTGAGTTAAGGGATTCCTATAGCTGAAAGACTGAACTTCCTCGATGTTGCATTTTTGCTCTTAAAAATTTATAATAAATAAAATACGGAATAAAGTGCAGTTTAACGTGCACTTAGTGCATAAAGTGCACCTGAGTGTACCTGAGTTTGCCTGGGTCTCCTGTCGACCCTTAACTATAGTAATCAGTCCTTGTTCGATCGCTGCACCATTTCTCGCTACACGCAATACTGCTTATTCTATCAACCTGCATGTGCTTTTGCACAAAATAGTAGCAATAGCTTAAACTTTTTTGTTACATTTTTAATTTTAGTTTTTTATGTACGGTATTCTTTGTTCACATTATACGAATGGCGCGTGTATCTTAGTTTGTACATACAAACTGTACAATTTTTAATTTTTTTCGATTTTTGTCTTGAAATCAACACTCGCGCGATGTGTTTTCGTGCATATTTCAATTGTATACAAATTTTTTTTAAGTTCTGTGCAGTCCACTCAAAGTTGGAGCTCTCCTTGCAATTGTCGATAATTTGGGTCAGTTTAGAATCCCCTTAAGTTAAAATACTTTTTTAGGTAATAATGAAGAGAAGTTGGGCTCCGTCTTTTCCCATCCAAGCATTTATTTAAATATATGTATATATGCAAATTGTTTATTAAAAAGTTATCAACAAACAAAATAAACCATTCTGAATGCTATAAATTGTGCTTTATAATATGATATCAATGCGTTTTTTATCGAATTTTCATTTTGCCGGTGTTATAATCACTGTAAATAAATAGGTGCCTTTAGTTCAATTGTAGAACGGTAATTATTTAGAATATATATAAGTCACGTCTGTCTGTCTGTCTGTCTGTATGTACGCGAACTACTCATTCGTTAGTGGACCAAATTTTTACCAAAAGTATGTAAGGTACGAATAATAAAAAGTGCCGATTGTGATCTCAGCGGTATGCGGTCACGTGAAAACGGGGCTTAAGAGTCGACGCTGAAGAAGCGCGAGAGGGCGCGTCAGTCAGTCAGTCAGAGAGTGAAGTTGCGGAATGGCGAGCGTTGAGAAAAGACGATAGCGCGTTGCAGAAGTGTGAGTCCCGGTTGTCGAAGCGTACTACGAAGTACAGGATTGTGATCGACTGTCGTAGTTGTGAGTGCGGTCGCGCCTAGAATAAGGTGCATACGTTTGTCGCGAATACGGAATAAATCAGTCATCATCTTATTTCCTTGGTACTTATTCCTTCTCGTCTTCAGTCATTCTTCCGGTAACTGCACACAGCCATCCTGTCTATCCTATCTAAAAATCCTGACAATATATCCCGTGTAAGTTCTGGGATTTTATGGCCTTTCGACACAAGGCTATACTTTACAAGTATATGAAATAGGGGTAGAATTTTCGGGGGATGAAAATGTCGCAACTTTTTTTTGTTTTACGCCTCTCCCCCCTACTCATCCACGCACAAAACATACACACCTAACGCGCACACACACGCCCCTGAATTATATTAATACTAGATGCTTGGCCCGCGCTTCGCGCGAGCTCAGGATCTATTACTTCGAAAATTGGTTTTTTAAATTTTTCAGAGAGAAAGAGAGAGAAAGAAAGTGATATATGAAATTGTCAACTTATAAAGTTGTCTTTAAATAAACGTCAAATATACTTTATAGTATATTTACACACTAAGAAAACATGAAATAAACGTGAAATATACTATAGTATTCGACGATGTCAAGTAAATCAGACGAAAAATACATTCAATTCATTCACACATCACTCCTCTCTCTTTCTCTCTCTCTCTCTCTCTCTCTCTCTCTCTGAAAAATTTAAAAAACCGGTTTCCAGAAAATCGGTAACGAAAAACTATACACATCATGACACTCCCCGGAAAATTCTACCCCTGTTTAATCTATAATTCTGTGAAAAAAATAAAAATTTAAAAAACCGATTTCCAAAAAATCGGTAACGAAAAACTTACACATCATGGCACTCCCCGGGAAATTCTACAACTATTTCATATACTTTTGGTAAAGATTCGGTTCACTAACGAAGAGATTCGATCAATTATTTCCCGAAAAATAAAAAAAACCGGTTTCCAGAAAATCGGTAACGAAAAACTATACACATCATGACACTCCCCGGAAAATTCTACCCCTGTTTAATCTATAATTCTGTGAGAAAAATTAGAAAAATTTTAAAAACCGATTTCCAAAAAATTGGTAACGAAAAACTATACACATCATGGCACTCCCCGGGAAATTCTACAACTATTTCATATACTTTTGGTAAAGATTCGGTCTACTAATGAAGAGATTCGATTAATTATTTCCCGAAAAATTAAAAAAACCGGTTTCCAAAAAGATCGGTAACAAAAACCGTACACATCATGGCAATTCCCGGAAAATTCTACCCCTACTTCATATACAAGTTTTTGCGATTCGATCAATTAATTCCCGAAAAATTGGAAAAATTTCTAATACCGGCTTCCAAAAAAATCGGTAACAAAAAATTATACACTTTATAGCACTCCCCGGAAAATTCTACCCCTATTTGATCTATTATTTTTTTAGATTTGGTTAATTATTTCCCGAAAATTTGAAAGAATTAGAAAAACCATTTCCAGAAAATCGGTAACGAAAAACTATACACGTCATGGCACTCCCCGGGAAATTCTACCCCTACTTCATATACTTTTGGTAAAGATTCGATCCGCTAACAAATGAGTAGTTCGCGAACAGACGGACGGACGGACAGACAAACAAACAGTAGCGTTTTATATAATAGTATGATATGATAATTCCCGCGTGAAGCGCGGGCTGAAACGGTAGTTTAGAATACGGACCTGAACGCGAATATAGATAAAATTATGTTTAATTGACGCGTTTTTGCGCGAAATGAAAGAATCTGGCAGATAAACGCGGCGGACTGCCTCGCGAACCGAGATATTAACGGTTAAAGTTGACGACCATCAGGTTATGAGACCTGTCATACCAGTAGGTAAGCTATGCCGATTCTAACTCAACCTGTGGGATCTGAGGGGGGGTGAGGGGCGGGGGGAAACCGCGGGCGGAGGGAGGAGGGGCGGGTCGGGGGGGACCGGGGGGAGGGGGAAACCGCGTTTTTCGAGCGCCGCGGGGAGGGGGAGGGGGGAAACCGCGTTTTTTCGAGCGCCGCGGGGAGGGGGAGAGGGGGAACCGCGTTTTTCGAGCGCCGCGGAGAGGGGGAGGGGGGGAACCGCGTTTTTCGAGCACCGCGAGGAGGGGGAGGGGGAACCACGTTTTGGAGCGCCGCGGGGAGGGGGAGGGGGGAACCGCGTTTTCGAGCGCCGCGAGGAGGGGGAGGGGGGAACCGCGTTTTCGAGCACCGCAAGGAGGGGGAGGGGGGAACCGCGTTTTTTCGAGCACCGCGGGGAGGGGGAGAGGAAAACCGCGTTTTTCAGCGCCGCGGGGCGAGGGGGTCCGCGTTTTCGCCGCGCCGAAGAGTTCGCGTGCAACGGCCGCGCCGGTCCGCGTGACGTCACACGCTCCCGCTCGCGTTATCTCTTCCTCGCCCCCGTCCCCCGGTCGCGCGCGTCTTCTTGTTCTCGCGGTCTTTTCCGGCCCCCGGCCCCCCCCCCGTTCGCGTTATCGCTCACGATCGCATATATTTTTTTCGCCAACAATATTTAATCGTTTAGATCTTCGCGATACTTAATTTTAATATTATATTTAAGTAAACAATAAACGAAGCTTAACGACAGGGAACGGTAAATGAAAAGAAAATTTTTTAACCATATTATATGTATTTATTTATCATGTAGCGCATTATACACAATAGTATCAGCAGCATATGCCAACAGTTCACAATCAATAATCGAATTTTTATCATAAACTTCACGCAAGATTGTAACTGCGTTACATTTGTCAATAATACATTTTTGCCGTAAAATTGTTACAAACTGTTTAAATTTTTCACTTACGCCATGAACATTTTGACATAGTTGAAAATACACATTTTTGACGCAATGTTCTAGTTCGAACAGGAAGAGTACGGTTGACGGTTTCATGTACAAGTTGGTGCCGCACGACGTCAATTTTACAATATCTGCGTCACATATTTTAACGAGCTCCAAATCTCGAAACGTTAGCGATGATGGTGCCGATGACTGCACGAGTCGCTGTATATCTGCACGTTTTTCGATGAATGTCACCCACGTTGCATGTGACAGAATTATTCGATTGCCTCGGTTATCACCAATATGTATATCCACAGAGGACATAGGTCCCGCGTTGATTCCAACATCCAAAAATTTATATGCTGTCGATGTCAAGGCATATCTCCTTCCCAAAATACGTGGCGTGTAGCGGGGTTTATCAAAACTGAAAAAAATACAATTACGTTTAAAAAGTTTTTTTTTCACAAGTATATACGAAAATTAGCGGTACTTACTCATTGTGCTGTTTCTCGCACGTTTCATCCTGAATCGGAACGTAGTAGTTCGCACCATGAGTGTTCATCGTATCTGGAGGCTGTTTGCGACGTACACGAACCGTATCGAACTCTCGACTGCGCTCTAGAATCCTCGTAGACCATTTATACATACACAAAACTGCAAATCTTGCAATAATAGCCCCAATGTACGGCTGCTGCATGGTGACCACCATCACAATCCACATATACGTTAAATGTGATATCTTTGTTAAGAACATTCGTGATGAGATCACCTCATCGGGCATCAAATATGATTTCTTTTCAAAAGCATACGTGTCTTGCGATGATTTCATCGAGCACGTGCAAAACTGCAAATTTTGCAATTTCGCATAAGTCAATGGAGCGTTATTGTTTTGAAGAACATGTCGCACAACATGTCTCGCGATGATTTTATCGAACACGCGCGAAACTGTTTCGATGATTTGATTTGTATAACTGCTATTGAATAAGTATCTATATTTAATACAATTTATATTTTAAATATTAATTATATTTTAAACATTATTTTTATTATTATCTTTTAGAAAGTAACATACCTGTTATATTTGCGATTTAAATAACATAGAAGAAAATGATAAATTTATCTGACAGCTCCTACGTACGTTATAAGCATAAAGTTCGAGTTCCGCATTAATTATTCGAAGTCATACAGTAATATGGGAATGTTGCGGGAACAGGGACAGAAAGCCAGTCAAACATAGTATAAATTTTCACTAAAGGTTCTTTAGAATAGTTTATTGTAGTAGTTCATTAGCAGTACAGAACTATCTGCCGATTGCACACAATAAACTCGACATAAAACATAAACGTTTAAATTTAAGCGTAATTCTTTCGCTCTTTGCGCACGCCGCCAATGCATCGACGCAACACACACACGAATATGACAAGCATAGTATATCCAACAACATATACAGAACGTCAATAATACAATATGCAATAGTCATGTCCTACAATATATATATATATATATATATATATATATATATATATAACTCATCAATATTCTCTTCTTACTTACTCACACATTTTCCCTCTCAACTAGCATTATACTACTACAATAAATCACACGCAATACAGAGCCGTTCACTCTCATCATTACATACTAATCTCATTCATGAAGCTCTATCTCATAGATTTTACGACATCTATTAAATCTCGCAAAGTCTCTTTCATTGTTTAAATACGCTTCAATACACTCGCGGCACTCATCTGCAGTCCTTATACGCATGATTATTTTTTCGCACTTGAAGCACATTGTTTTAACATGGATTGGGAACCCATGCAACCGCGATGAAATGCCATGCCATTGCACTTTTCTTTCATATCCACGCAACTGAAGGTGAAACGCCGCATAGCACCCCTGACATAAACGTATACGTGGAGATATCCGTCCCACGTAGCAGGGCTCGAGCCCGATGATGCAGAAACTATGTATAAGATTATCATATGCTTTGGGATACATCCGAGGCAGAACCCCGTCCAACAACCCAATAATTATGGGTTGTACTGGCGGTTTCATAAATTTTATGTAATTAAATTTTAACACTGTTTTTAAATCTCAAAAAAATAAAATATTTTTTTCTCTTACCGTATTTTTTCAAAAAAATTTAAACTCAAACAACACAAGTCCTTGTTACATTCAAAACCGCGTTCGCGTGCGAGATGTAGCTGAAGAATGGTCCACCCGCCAAAATACAGATTCATCATCTTTACGACAAGAGATGTTTAAGCATTTTTATACTTATGCACTGACTTCATCAAACACATGCAAAAATGCAAATCTTGCATAGCGCCGATGTATAGCTGCTGCGATCATATAGATTAAATCCACACAAGTCAATGGCGTGATACCTTTTTCAAAGACATATTGCGACGCGTCACGATAATTGATAATTTCATCGAACGTTCACAAAATTGCCATTGTTGTATTTTTAAATAGCGCGCCGATATACGGCTGCTGTAAGCATGGTGTTGGTAGGGACGAAGTTAAATACAATTTAATTTTTGCATAAGCCAATGACGTGATATTGTTTTCAAGAATATGCCGCAACATGTCACACAATGACATCATCGAACACTAAATCACACGTGCACTAAATCTGTACAGGTCAATGATATGATATCAAGGACAATGTCACGATGGCTTCACTCAATAATAGTCGAGATCCGGAAATTGGTACATCAAATTTTATTTAAAGTAAAATGGAAATCGCACCTCCTAAAGAAAATTGAAATCAATGAAGAAATTAAAGTTGAAGTTAATGAAGAAGAAGAAATGTCCGATGAAGATGCAGTTCCTTCGGATGATTCTTGTTACGATAGCGAAAGGTTTGAAGATGTTACAGCGGGAAGAATTTACCGCGTGGAAGCAACGATGTGACGAGTTTATCGAATCGTTGGAAGAACAAAGCCGAATTAAACGGCCACGATTATCGATCGGTCTCAAAGAGTCATTGATCGCTTGTATCGCACGTCTCGAAGGCCTGAAAGATTCGGTACGTCAACGTTTTGTACACGTGGGTCCCGGATACAGTGTGAGTGAGGCAGAACTCAGATGGCGCGAGATAGATACTTGAAAGTCATATACTGACATCATATACTGACTGGTGCGATAATAAATTTTAAACACATCGAACACCGTCAATTTCTCAAAGATGCGAGAGACGTTGTACTCGATCGTGGCTGCATACGGAACGTCATGCAACGACATGACAATGTATGGATAAACCCTATGTTTAACGGTGAATTTTTTTGCGGGTGACAAACGCGCGAATAAAAGTATCGCTACGAGAAACAGTGAACTCTTTTGTACGTTCAATCTGCAAAAATAGTACGTGTTGCGCGTTATCTAGCCTATACTAGCATCGCTGAAGGAATTCCAGGAACGTAATAGCGAGTAAGCGTTGTCACGTATACTTAATTTGACTGTTCACATAAACAAGTACAATGCATGCGAGGTGTTTTGTGGAAATATCTCGAGAAATTAAAATAAATAGAGCTCTGGTCAACGTCGCGCGTTCTCACTCGCGGCCCCGTTCGCGCGCGTCTTTTCTTCACCAACGATATTTAATTGTTTAGATCTTTGCGATATTTAATTTTTAATATTACATTTAAGTAAACGATAAACGAAGACAGCTTAATTCTAATGACAGGGAATGGGATGAATGGTAAATAAAAAGGAAAAATCATTTAAACTTTTTATTATATTATATACTTATTTATTCGTCATGTGGCATGAATTTTGTGTCAACATGAATTCATATAAATAGGTTAGATTACTATGCACTTTATTCCCATGATGGGGTTGAAAGGGCGTTTTTAGGGACGCCAACTTTTTACAAAATCATTTTACATTTACTCGCTTTCTGCCACCTAATTGCTCTGCCTATACACACACCCACACATACATGCACACAACGCTCGCCTTGTCTTATCCTTAGAATCCGTACAAATATATATTGCTTATAGATAAGTTACAAAATTGATATAGTGTTTTTTAAAAGCGCAATCTTAACTGAGGAAGTAAGAAAGTAATGGGAGTTCAAGGCAACTTCTTTACCTGAAACACACAAATGTAACAAGATGATTAATATAAAGCAATGTTTATTCAATATATTTTGTATTAGAAAAACGAGTAACTTATCAGTGTTCTTCTTCTTCAAAGTCCTCTATATCGAATAAACGACGTAATCCAAAAATATCAATGTCCGCGGAATTTTCCCAGATTTCAGCGTTGTTTTCCTGGTCAATCGTCCTAAACCAACTTATCCAACGCTGGCGCGCCAAGTTTACGAATCCTCATGCTATTTTATCTCGTGCATGAATATATGGTGCTGAAAACAAGATAAACAAAAATTTTAAAAATGTGAAATCTATGAAAATATTCATACGTACCGGATTGCGAGGGATCCGAATCCTCACCATATTATTTAGTTCTATTTCAAGTGCGGGCACGTTGTCTACCCATATCCACTGTAACAAAAAGAATGATTATATGTGACAGGAATTATAATAGTTTACGTTTACGTGAGTATTACTTCTGTAGTAACTTATACGAACGATATCATCGTAGTTACTATAAAATCTTTCGTTTATGCGGAGGAATTATCGTATCGGGGAGGGTCCGCGTGCAACGGCAGCGTCGGTCCGCGGAGGAGGGGGGGGGGTATCGCGTTCGCGTTTCTCCATTAACTCTTCACGCTATTACATGCAAGCTTAATTAAATAAATTTTTATTGTACTTAGAAAATTTGCCTACCACCGCTGGATTTGAACCAGAAACCTCCGGCTTTTGAGTCAGTCACCTTCAGAATACAGGCCATAGTCTCTTAATTTTAAACAATAATATGTATACACTAAAATACTGCAGGCAATTTACACAGTTAAAATTTACACAAAAACACACATAGGACACAGATTACACGGTGAAATAAGATATAATGGGTCTCCACAAGATGAACAGAAAAGACCGTCCATGAGAATATACGGACATGTGTCGTGTCTGCGATAAACGTATAAAATCGAGAATAATCCACTGATTCTCACAATGCATGACGCACAAAACTTCACCTGTCCTGGAGTGAAATAACAGTATATGCATTACATCTTTGTCAGAGGATTTAACACATTTACTTCTGCATGATTCAACACTCTGAAATTTCTTCCGTATCAGACATTTCACTATCATAACACGAATCGTCTGACAATATTGCATCTTCATCAGACATTTTCTTCTTCTTTATTCACTTCTATTTCTTCATCGTTTGCTTCAACTTCCATTCTTTCTTCTCCTTCAAACAATTCTTCGAGATCCATTTTATTTTAATGATAAAACCGCGGTATTGCACTAACGCGTCTAAATCAATTAGACGTTATATTCTCCACCGTCTTTTCGACCGTTCCCTATTCTTTTCCAATATATTTGGTAATAGAGAAACATCCGGTTCGATTGGCGATCGGCGATTCCGATTTCGCGACGGATCAGGTATCTCGTTACGTCGACTCTTCACAAATCCGATTTGCAACAATTCCTCACGAGCGGTTTGCTGATTTTTACGATCGGTTTCCTGATTTTAGGATTGAACACCGGTTTGCAAAGTTCTTCGTATTCGTAGTTCATATCATGTTAAATTTGGTGGGCCTTGATATACAGTAGCATTAAGATGGCCAGGACGAACCAATTTTCGTATAAGCCGCAAAGAGCATCGAAAAAAAAACGTTGCAGGCCTCAAAAGGCACCAATACACGGTATTAATGTTGGAAATCACAGTGCAGACAGCAACAGTCGCAACGCTTGAAAAATTTTTTGTCAAAACAAACACGACCGAACACGATCAAGCACACCAACCGACTCTTACTTCCAGTTCTCGACTACTGAGCGTACCATCAAATTCATCCTTCTACATCTCACTATTGTTACATTGTTTGCTTTTTTTTATATCTAATTTTATTGGATTCAACCATCCATATT
>JASTWP010000648.1:0-122333 GCA_030770255.1 Temnothorax ravouxi
AATCAATTTTCTTATGCTTACGCCTTATGCGTTGTGCAGAAGTGTGGGCTCCCCGCTTAAGAGCCTCCGCACAAGACTCTCGTATGATAGCGTATGATAACGTAACGTAGATCAACGCACAAGAAACGTATTCACGTATAACGCCGTAACCGATACGTTTCTTGTGCGTTGACCCACATTTCGTTACACTACATTGCTATAAAAAAGTCTTGTGCGGAGGCTCTAAACCTTAAAAAAGCAGCGCCAAGTTTTTTACAAGAAAAATTTATTTATTTTATTTTAATTAATTATTTTTATTTTATAATGTTACCTCTTTAATTCTTTGTGATTAAAATAATTCTTTGTAATATTATAACCTCGAAAAAAAAACAGTGGTAATATTATACCTCGAAAAAACCTAATCTTTGTATCTCGAAAAATACACTGAGAAAAAAAATTGTTAATTCCAAGAAATATTTAGTTCGATACGTTAAACTAAACATTTTAGTTAGTTAACTAAATATTAGTTGTTTCAACAATTTATTTCGTTTCTTTAATTAATTAATTTAACTAATGTTTAGTTAACTAACTAAAATGTTCAGTTGAACGTATCGGACTAAATATTTCTTGAGATTAACACATTTTTTTCTCAGTGTATGTTCTCTCTGTAATTGGCGCTGTCATTTAAAAAGAGATATCATTTCTTTTTTGTGATTGTAATAATATTACTACTGTTTTCTTTCGAGGTAACAACATACATATTTGAAAATAAAAATACTACTGCTTAGGTTTTTTCGAGATTTTTCGAGATACAAAGATTCTCAGTGTATATTCTCTCTGTAATTGGCGCTGTAATTTAAAAAGAGATATCAATTCTTTTTTGTATTTTGTAATAACATAATTTTTTTGATGTGTATCACTTCAGTTATAATTTTTTGGAAATAAAAATACTACTGCTTGGGTTTTTTCGAGATTTTTCGAGAAACAAAGATTACATCTACCACTTGTTACTTCGGTTTTTTCGAGGTAAAGATACTACTGCTTAGGTTTTTTCAAGATTTATCGAGATATAAAGATTACGTCTACCACTTGTTACTTCGGTTTTTTGAGGTTATAATTTACTGTAATAGTCAAAAATGATAATTTGCTTGAAAAAATTATAAAATAAATGTATAACAGAAAGGTAATGCAAGTAAAGTGTAATATTACCTGAAGATTCAATAGATAAAGAAATATCCTCTTGTCTTGGTAAACTATTGCGAGAACGATGCCGTCTTTGACTCTGAGTATATGTAGTTTCACCTAAACCTGGAATAAATAAAAAAAGGTAGTTATTTCAAGATAGTAATTTTTACTCAATCTGTATTATAACTGTTATATACTAAGCTAGATAGTTGATATTGACCTGGTGCTGGAATTCTATCAGAAAGTAAACACTCTTGCACCTATTTCTTCATTATTATTGGCTGTAATCAATAAAGTATTACATGTAATTAAAGTTTTATAAATAATTATAGATAAAAATTGGGAGATATTTTAAAATCTACTTATCATGGAAATATTTTAATAAAAATTAGCAGTTATATTAATATTTACCTTCAGGCAGTAATTCTGATGGCTGATAATGTAGATTAAAGCGTTCAAACATACCCAATCAGCAAAGAAATGTTTTAAAAAATATTTTTTAAAACATTTGGAAACATTTTTGAAAACATTTTTAAAAATGTTAAAAATCATGGGTTAACACACCTTTTTTTCATTAAAAAATATTTATTTTAACATTTAAAAAAACATTTTTTTAATGTTTAAAAAATGTTTATTTTAACGTTTAAAAAGACATTTTTTAGTGTTTAAAAACGTTTATTTTAACGACAAAAAAATCATTTATTTTGAAATTTTATTATTATTTTTTAACTTTGTTTTTTAATAAAAGATGCAGTCTATACTATGATTATAAATATTTTCTCGTATCTGAAAAATCTGAAAAAAAACACTTTACCTTGGTGGGATTCGAACCATCTAACTAATATATTTGCCAGACTAGAGTCAAGCTCAACAGGGTCTTCTTTCCCCGCTAATTTTTCCAAGCCCGTTTCTTTGGCAGTGGTTTCGCTAGATAGTAAATAGAGACAGTGGGAATCTCGTTAATCCATTCATGCGCGTCACTAATTAGATGACGAGGCATTTGGCTACCTTAGCAAATTATCTATGCAGCGTAGCGCGCGCCTGTAGTGTTCTAGTCTTAATAAAAGATGCAGTTTACTATGATTATAAATATTTTCTCGTATCTAAAAAATCTGAAAAAAACACTTTACCTTGGTGGGATATTCGAACTCGGAACCTCTGGATCGTGAGCCAACTGCCTTACGTGATAGACTACTTCTTAATTTAATGAAGTGTTATACATATATAGTCTACATATGTGATAACCAGCGCAAATATATAATTTTTCAAAAATTATTTTAAAAAACAAATTCAGTTTAAAAAGAGTTTAAAGAGAGATAAAATTTTGAATTGGATATGTGATATAATATTTCTTAATGTCCGGTGAATGTCAGAAACCAGTGCCGGCTTATTACGAAATTCACCCAAGATGTCGAATAAATATTAAGTAAATATTTTTTCAAATTATTATTGCAAGTGAATAAGTAACGTAAAATAAATATTAAATTAATGTCGAATAAATATTAAATAAATGTTTTTTTCAAATCATTATTGCAAATAAATGAGTAATGTAAAATAATTATTAAATTAATGTCGAATAAATATTAAATAAAAGTTTTTTCAAATTATTATTGCAAGTGAATAAGTAATGTATAATAAATATTAAATTAATATCAAATAAATGTTGAATAAATGTTTTTTTAAATCATTATTGCAAATAAATTATTAATGTAAAAGAAATATTAAATAAACGTTAAATAAACGTTTAATAAATATTTTTTCTAAATCATTACTTTAAATAAATAAATAATGTAAAATAAATATTTAATAAACATTAAATAAATATTATTTTTACAATGAATTGTATAAATGTATAATTAATAAAAAATAAATATTAAAGACACATTTTAAAAACATTGTCTGCTGATTGGGTACGTAAAAAGTGTTCTAAAGAAATATCACCATAAGAGCATTTTGTTCTTCTTTAATTTGATTATCTCTCTTCTTATTATGTTGTGTGCGTGCACGTCTAACACGTATATTATTTTGCAAGCGAGAATAATCAAGTTCTTGGCTTGTTATGATTTCCGACAAGTGTTCTATAAGAAAAATTGTCAATGTACATACAATGTGTATATGTAGAAATATAAAATATTACTGTGTGAAGAAACTGTAAAAATATGTACGTATTGCAGAAGAAACTGAAAAAATAGATATATACCTAAAAACACCCATACATTTGGATTACTTGTACCAACTTTTTGATTAGCAACATGGTGGAAACTTTCCACCAAATTATTTGTACGAACAGAACAATTGTGTACAGAAACTTTGGATGCTATAGGTAGCCAAGTGCTACGCAAATAAGCCATAAATAATAATACATTTGGATAAGTTGCAGAAACGTCATCTGCAATATTTTGCATTATATTTAATGAATCCACAAATAAGGAGCTAGGTGCTAATGCCATAGACATGGCCATGGATAGCAATTCGCGAGGTGCATGATTTAGCTGTAGGCGTCGCCATTTTCTATAAAGCGCCTAAGACAGAAGAAAATACTTCTTATTAATATAATGCAACATTATTTACTTTTATTTATTATACTAAATATACCTGTGAGTAGTGAAACCAACAACCATGAATTGATGAATAGAAGCAGCTGGAAATTGCTGACTCATTACAGTTATAGCTGCCTTTTCATAATCCGCCATAATAAATTTTAGATTTTCACTTAGACCAGGTGCAAGTAAAACAATTTTCTCCCACATTGCCTTATACAAAGAGGCAGAACGTACCTCACATAGCACAAAAACTACCGCTATACCCTATATCAATAAGATATTTTTAAAATTTATATGTTTATAAGTACAATTCAGATAAAGTCGCTAACGCAGCTCTTTGTTGTTTGCACTGAGCAATAAAGAAAAAAAGAGTAATAAGAAAAGAATAAAGCAATTAAGGTAAAAGTACCAATTCCTGAACACATTTGTTCCTATTCCTGGATACTTCGTAGTTTTAAATTTTTGAATAATAATAAAGTGTATAATATATACAATTATGCATAATATATTAGATTTATAATACATATATATAGATAATAATAAATATTATTTTCTTGCATCATACAATTTTACAATTAGTTATAATTGTAATGTTATATTTATTTAAAGATTAAAAGTACAAAAATGATCAGGAATTGTAATATTAAAGAATAGGTATTTTTGCCTTATATTATTTTGCCTTTCAGTCAGTGACAACAATGCTCAGTATACATTTTTAGATAGTAAATTTCGTTAGTAACTTTATCTAGACTTGACATATATATTTATTTCATATACATATATGTATAGTACAATTAAAATTTTCTTAGTAAATACATACCTTACTAGCATAGCGAACATGTATACTGTACAATTGAGTAATGTTTAGTCTTTTTGGCACAATCTATAAATATATATGTATATAATATTAGTAAATATTATAAATTAATAAAAATATATATAATAATAATATGTGTATATGTGTATTAAATATTACATTTTATTATGTATATATACAAAGTGGTTTATTTTAACTAATCTACTGAAATATCTTAAAATTGATAAGTTTTAGAAGAAAACTTTTTAGACGAAAGTTATTTGATTCTGAGAGAAAAAGAAGATAGAAATATTAGTTACACCTTAAGTGATGTCGTTAAGGTCATATCAGTCAAATTAAATTTTTTAAATTAAAACTCCTATTTTTATTGCATTTTTTGTAAATCTTATCGAGACATTTTCAAAACACTATAATAAAGCTCTTTTTGCATTAAGAATTTTGTGAAACATAATAAATTTTGTCAAGATACATTTTATGTAAAATATGAAATCTTGTAAAGTATTCACTTTTCAATAACTTTACCTTAAGGGGGTATAGTACAGTCTGGCGGCCGAAAATGAGGGTCAATTTCAGGATTTATTTGTGACAAAGTGTTAGGCCAATCAGGTTCATGGTGTATACGATATTGAAGTACATGTTTAGGTGCATTTAGAGTATTTTTTATATAGAAAAATATTAAGAAATGTAGGAGTTATGAGTCATCTCTTCGCGCGCGCGCGCGCGCTCGACTACGGTGTACCTAGTAGTTCCTGTACGGCATGCCTGAAATGAAAAACGCAAAAAGAGTATTAAATTTAAATGTATTCCCCACAGGTTGACGTTCGAAAATTGTAAAAATGTTAAAAATTGTGATAGTTATAGCACTTAACAAAAAGAAGTTCATTGGCACTTAACTTCTTGGCAATAAACTTCTTTTTGTTAAGTGCTATAACTCACAATTTTTAACATTTTTACAATTTTCGAACGTCAAACTGTGGGGAATACATTTAAATTTAATACCCTTTTTGCGTTTTTTATTTCAGGCATGCCGTACAGGAACTACTAGGTACGCCGTAGTCGAGCGCGCGCGCGCGAAGAGATGACTCATAACTCTTACATTTCTTAATATTTTTCCATATAAAAAATACTCTAAATGTACCTAAACATGTACTTCAATATCGTATATACATCATGAACCTGATTGGCCTAACACTTTGTCACAAATAAATCCTGAAATTGACCTTCATTTTTGGCCGCCAGAATGTACTACCCCCTTAATACTTTTACACATAGAATAATGAAATTGATTGTTGAAAAAAAAACAAAAAATATTTTAAGAAATTTAATTGCATTTTGTAGACGCATTCAATTGTGGACAATTGCAAATTCAAAAATTAATATTATAATTCAATTCCTTTCATGTTCACCCAAGGGAACGATAGAGCACATAATGAGACACAAACTGCAGGTAGAGATAAACGTGGAGGACGCGTACTGGATAAGAAGAGAGCAGCGAGGAAGAATGCTTGTAGCGAAACTAAAAAGTTGGCAACAGAAAAAAGAAGTACTGACAAAGAAAAGTAAGATGAAAGGTAAGAAACTGTACATTGACAACGATTTAACAAAGAAGGAAAGAGATGTGCAAAAAAAGATAGCAGAAATTGCGAAAGTGAAAAGAGAGCGAGGAGACCAAGTGAAGATAGGTTACAAGAAACTAATAGTCAACGAAAAGACTTTCATATGGAAGGAAGAGGAAGGACTGAGAGTTTTTTCAGAACAGGCAAAGCCCTTCAAACCCCAAACAGAGCGAGTAAAAGCACAAGATAAAACAATAACGGCCCGGCACAATATAAATAAATGCGGAGACAGTAAGGAAAAACAAAAATAGATTAAGGTAATGTTTTGGAATACGGCAGGAATTGCAAAAAAAGACAAAGATTTTTGAGATTACGTACGAGAATTTGATATAGTCAACCTCACGGAAACGTGAATAAAAAAGAAAGGATGGAAGAAAATGGAAGCCCTGATGCCAAGAGACTACAACTGGGAAACACAGTACGCAGTAAGAGACAAGAAGAAGGGCAGAGAAGCAGGAGGTATAACAGGTGTGAAGAAAACCATCAGGTTAGAAGAGGTACAAAAAGAAACACAAGGAATAATTAGTTACAGTGTAGAAATTAACGGAGAATAGTGAAAAATTATCTCAATCTACAATAGAGAAGGCAAGAAGAAAACACTAGAAAAATTGGAAGAAAAAATTGAAGAAGGATGGAAGAAAATGATAGTTGGAGAAGACTTCGACGCTAGAACAGCAGAGAAAGAAGAGTTAGTATGGGATGGAGAAGACGAAGGAAGCAAGTGGTACTCGAAGGATAAAATAATGAACAGACAAGGAATCAACCTGTTGGAAAAAATAGAGAAGATGGGACTAGGTATGCTAAACGGAAACAAGGAAGGCGACGATCAGGGGGAATGGACATTCACAGGAGCAAAAGGAAGTTTAGTAATAAACTATGCAATTTTCAATGCGGAAACATGGGAAGAAATAAAAAACTTCAGGATAGGAGAGAGGACAAAATCAGATCACCAGCCGTTAGAAATAGAACTAAAGGCGACAACAGAGGAAATAAGAAATAAAGAAGAAGTAAAGGAGATAGAGGTAGAAAATTGGTCAGAAGAGGGAATAAGAATATACAAAGAAAATCTCGAGAGGAGGAAAACGGAAAAAGAAGAAATCCAAGAAGAATGGGAAAAATTAGCAGAAGAAATCCGAAAAGCAATAAACAAAAAGAATGTCAAGAACAAAACGCAAAATATGGAAAAGAAGCCTTGGTGGGACAAGGACTGCAGAATCAGCAAAACGAAACTGAATCAGCAAAACAAAACTATGCTTATGTACGCGTAACCGCGTAACCAATTAGAAGCGTTTTGCATTTTCGGTTACGCATATTCGCGCTTCTGATTAGTTACGCGGTTACGCGTAAAATATCAGTCCATGTGAAACCAGCCTAAGGGTGCGGTCAAGGGGGCGTAACTTGCGTCAGCCAATCAAATCGTCTCAGTATTTAATCGTATCATACGCGTATAGTAGCTGAGACGATTTGATTGGCTGACGCAAGTTACGCATATGCATTTTACGCTCCATGTGAAACCAGTCTTAGGGTGACGTCCCATGGCGCGTATCGCGATACGCGCGTATCGGGCGTACGAACTCAGCGATTGCGATTGCGATTGCAATTTTGTCCCTTGATCAATGAGAAAGAAGCTCCTGGCAATTGGGGCATTTCTCATTGGTCAAGAAACGAAATCGCAATCGCAGTCGTGGCCGTGAGCCGCTAGTCTGATTTGGGCTTCACACTTTTCCGTAACAGTAACAGTAAGGTTTTGATCTATCGCGTTGCTCGACTCAGCCGTCCGTAACCGTAACTGGCCGAATTGAGCAACGCAATTGGTCGAAAACTTATGGCTTAATTGACTGTTGTCCGTGCATACTAACATAACCTTAACAGCCAATCGGAACGTCCGACAAAGCTCCGTTTTAAGAAATCAACAGTATGGATTCGCTACCGCTTAGGGTTGATTTATAATAGCCGTAACCGTTGATTTAAGCCGTAATCTTTAAGAAATTGACCAATCACAGTCGAATGTGAGAAAAATAATAGACTGTGATTGGTCAATTTCTTAAAGATTGTGGCTTAAATCAACGGTTACGGCTATTATAAACCAACCCTTAGGGCCGTGCCTTAAGTTCTTGGCTGTGATTGGCTGATTTGCTTACTGCTTGAGTTTTAGGCTGGTTTTACATGGGGCGTAAGATGCGTATGCGTAATTTGCGTCAGCCAATCAAATCATCTCAGCTACTATACGCGTGTGATACGATTAAATACTGAGACGATTTGATTGGCTGACGCAAGTTACGCATACGCATCTTACGCCCCGTGTGAAACCAGCCTTACTGTTTAAGTTTTTCTATGTGCTACGGCCTTAAGAGTCTGGCAACTGAGTGAACTCACGTGTATTGGCTTTGGAATAAAATGGCGAGAGCCAATAGAATTATTCTAATCTTTAGGTTAAGGCCAGTTAAGACATAAGTTTGTGCATACGACGATACGACCCACTCATGCCCTACCATGTTCCGAATCACTCCAACGCATTTCAAAAACTTATTTGCCATTTTATTATTCAGCTTTAAAGGCCATTGCATGTAACAAAGTTTTAGTCATAATCGTAAGGCCGTAAGAAAATAGACCAATCACACTTGACTATTCTTCAAGCGCGAGGAGAATAATCGACTATGATTGGTCTATTTTCTTACAGCCTTACGATTATGACTAAAACTTCGTTACGTGCAATGGCCTTAAGGCCATCGCACACAAAATGCATAGCTTAGCATAAGCGTAGCGTAAAGCTATATCCACACAAACTTGCATAAGCCCATAAGCATATGTACAATCATAACCATAATAAGGGTCAATTCAGACGAAGTTTGCATAGCTGCATAACCATATGCATAAAGAAATGAACCAATCACATATCTAATAAGAAAAGAGCTACACAAATGTATCTTTATATATGTATGTACATACGCATATGCAGCGTCGTAAAGAAAACGTTCAATCGTCACTGTAGAACAAATATTATCAAATTGACATATATATATTTTGTGGATTTGTAATATTATATTGTGCAATCCGTGTTGCTGGACATATATCCTCTGAAAAATCTAAAAATTGAAATATGGAAGCTGAAGAGTTATGTGCATTGTCATGTTTAAGTTATATGTTATACAGGCGTCGTCGACGTCGTTTATTAAAAAAACATAAGAAAAGATGGTGGTGTCGTCCAATTAATACATTAAGATTTTATCAAGGAGATTTTGACCACCTCTTTCAAGAATTGAAACAAGACTCAGATATGTTTTTTAAATATACACGAATGGATGAAGATACTTTTAATTTATTATTAAGCAAGATAGGACCATATTTAAAAAAATCTAATTGGCGAGCCTTGCCTCCAGAGCAGCGTTTGATTATTACACTCAGGTAATTGTATAAATAAATTCAATTCTGAACCTTGTTATTGATAGATATATAATAAAAAAGTCCTTTTTCTTGAAAATAGGTTTCTTGCAACAGGTGACCAAATGACATCAATAGCATTAGCATATCGCATTGGATTATCAACTGCTCATTCCATAGTTAAGGAAACATGCGAAATAATTTCAAACGTGCTTAGTGCTGAGTATCTTAATCCGCCGACATTGAATGAGTGGAAAAATATAAGCACGGGCTTTTGGCAACGGTGGAATTTTCCAAACACAATTGGTGCAATGGATGGAAAGCACATCCAGATACAAGCACCACCAAAATTTGGGAGCTTATATTTTAATTATAAGAAGACTTTTAGCTTAGTACTCATGGCTATATGTGATCATGAGTATAAGTTCACTGTAGTTGACGTAGGTGCTTTTGGCAGTGATTGTGATGCTGGTGTTCTATCTAAATCAGTATTTGGAAAAGCATTATATAATCGCACACTTAATATATCGCATGAAACAAGGAAATTACCTGGATGTGATATAGAATTGCCGTATTTTGTCATTGGTGATGAGGCTTTTCAGTTGCATAAAAATGTTATGCGTCCCTATTCTGGTCGATATTTAAGCGATAACAAAAGTATATTTAATTATCGTTTATCACGTGCAAGACGTACAATCGAAAATGCTTTTGGTATTCTAGTATCAAGATGGCGAATACTTCGTCGCCCAATTTGTGCTCATCCATCAACTGTTGATCGATATGTTTTAGCATGCGTAAATTTACACAATTTTTTAATGACTGAAAACGCCAAAAAATCATTATGCGAACAAACATACTGCCCAACAAACTTTGTCGATCATGATAATGATATGGGAACAGTAATACCAGGAAGATGGAGAGATGAAAACGAAGAAATAGAACGTCTAAGGCCTTGCAGTGCACATAGGGCAACTCGCGAAGCATACGAGCAAAGAGACATTTTAACTGAATATTTGCTATCATCCGCAGGTGAAGTTACATGGCAATATGAACATATACATGTGGGATGTACGTATCATACGTTATACGAATAAATATCATATATCCAGTACAATTTTTACTTTTTTATTTCTGTATCAAAAGTACAAAAATATACATATCTATATGCTGAATTACATATATAATTAATGTAAAACAAGTGGCAACAATGCATATAACTTAATATCACTTTTACTTTGGTTTTAATTGTAATAAAATGTAAAAATTTTAATACATTTTGAACAAAATAATATTTGTATTTATAGAACACGTTAATACGTCTTTAAGTTATAAATAAAAGTTTATTTTCAAGCAAACAAAAATGTTATCTTTATTTTATTTGTAATAGGAAATAAAATTAAAAAGAAAATAAACTAAAAAAATTTAAATAAACAAAACGTGCACAGCAACTTATAAAGCATACAAACAAACTAAATATTATCCACAGACAAAATTACGTAGCAACTAAACAAAAATAAAATTATCAGTCTTTTATGTGCTTTTTTCCATGCCATCAAACTTAACATTTTGACTTAAAATATTCACTTGCACTTAAAATATTTAATTGCTCTAAGATTGCTGTATGTTTGTATGCAATTATGCAAACCCTACTGCAGTTGTGCAACAACAACCATCTCGACATAAATCAATAGATTTGTTCTCTGGAGCTGAACATGCTACACTAGTTCAGAGTTTATCTTTTTTACTCCACATTGGAAAGAAAAAGATAAACTCTGAACTAGTGCAGCCAGTTCAGCTACAGAGAGCAAACCTAATGTGATTTTAACATAACTGTTATAAGATGTAATAAAAAATTATCTTTAAAACTCATATAAAATCTTCATAATCTTTCCTTTTAATTGTGTCTTCCGTGGTTCTTCTATTTTACGTAATTGATATGCAATTGTGCTACCAAAAACATCATCTTCATCCATTTTTTGTTTACCTGAGAAATGTTGAGACATAACGATGATAAATTCATAAACGATTTTTCAACTTCGTCCGCTTCTTGAATAATTGTATTTTTTGCTTTGTTTTTTTTATTTCCTGGCATAGATTTTATGCATGGTTGCATTGATGACAAAATTGCTTTATTTTCTAGCGTAGATTTCATGCATGGTTGCACTAGTGACGAAATTTCTTGATTTTCTGGCGTAGATTTTATGTATGGTTGCACTAGTGACGAAATTTCTTGGTTTTCTGGCGTAGATTTTATGCGTGGTTGCACTATAATTGACGAAATTTCTTGATTATCTGGCGTAGATTTTATGCATGATTGCATTAATGACGAATTTTCATTAATACTTGGTGGTGAAGATAAGGTTGAAGATAGGAATGGAGATGAAGATACAGATGATGAAGACGACAGTATTGATAATGGTGATAAAGATTTTAACACCTCAGATGGAGCAGAAATGCTGAAAAGATTATAATTATTTATTAGTTTATGTAAAAAAATTATGACTAAACTAATGAATATTTTACCATTATTTGTATCTTACAAACAAAAGAATTAAAGCTTTGTTAAATTATTACTAAATGAGTTGTACTCACCTATTAATAGTTTCAACTGGCTTACTCTTTTGTAAAATACTTTTAGTTTTTGGCATATTAGAAATAAAATGTGTTCCTTGTGGTATAATGTTTGTATAAGTTCTAAAAGTTAATTATACAATTAATTATATAAAACAATTATATTATAAAATTAGTTATATATAAAAATAAAAAAGCATGTAATCTAATTTATCTTATAAAAAGGTAATAGAACTTACTTCCTGCTTTTAACAAAAGAATCCAAAAACTTCATGTTGTTATATAATAAGAACGTAGGACTTGTAGATGCTCCACTGCCACTTCGGGTTTCTAGTTCTCTTCTTTTCTTTTCACGAGAAAATTTTTCTCTAAGTCTTTGCCATCTATTTTGACAATCCGTAACTGTAATTAACAATAAAAAAGATGTTAATAAAAGTAAAGTAAAAAAAGTAAAGAGAAAAATATGTAGTTGATGACTTATGAAATATAAAATTTATTATTTATAAAAATAATAAAAAATTACCTGGTAACTTTAAATATTCAGAAATTTCCATCCATGTACGTTCCTTCTTCTTTGCGTTTTTAAAATCTTTTGCAATTTTATCATAAAGAAAGGGAAACAAAGAAATAATCCTCCTTCTTCGCCAGTAATTCAAATAACAAAAGAAAAGTAATAATCGACACTAACTGGCAAGATGTAATTTATTATCACGACGTTTCGACCGTCACTTTCGGTCCTTATCAAGTGTTAAAATAATTATATTTCATGCAAAACAATTCAGTCCTAGCATTGTGCCAACAAACAAGTCCAGAACTGAAAAATAATATATATATACATACGTAGGTAAATCACAGTAAAGAAAAAGAAGAAAAAGAGATTACAAATTTTAAGTAACTTACAAGTTTTGCGCGTCAAAATTAAAAGAACGATATATACGAGGAAAACATGTCAGCAACGCTCGGGAGACAAAGGCACACTGAACCGCGATCAAATATAATTTATTATTATGTCGTATGCCCCAAGTCAAATTGTCAGTATCTTTCTGAAGGTTAATAGTATTGATGTTCTGTTTAATAAAGAACATTTCAGCGATCTCGCGCTTTCTGACCTGCTTCTCACGATGTAACACTTCTGTTTTCTCCCATTCGAATTCATGGTCATAAAGTGCACGATGCTTACTGATAACGGAGTGGTTGCTGGCATGTTTTTTAATGTCCGCTTTATGCTCTTTTAAACGTGTCTCCAAATGCCTTTTCGTTTGGCCAATATACGTGGCGTCGCAATTTTTACAATTAATTTTGTAAACAACGTTAGTTTGTTTAAAAAAGTCCATTCGGTCCTTACCCTTCATTATGACGCAATCGAGTGATTTTGGGATAGTATGTAGTACATGAAAACCAAGTCTCATCAAATTACGCGAAAGTCTCTCGCTAAGACCTTTTATATACGGAACAGCTATAGCATTTTCTGGTGTACAGGCTGTATCATGACGATACAGAGCAGTACGACGGGTTGCCCATTCGAGCAGGCGCGCATGGTCGTTCACAATTGCGTTGACTTCGGTGCATCACCTATAATCACTCGCATATCTTTTTTACAATAAAATGAACTTTGTAGCGCCCGAAGTTGCAATAAAATTGTGACGGATTTCCGCAGCAGTAACGTAAAAACAGAAGTCGAGATGACAATACAGGTTATGACACGGTAAAATACGGTGAAATAAAATCAAATACGGTAAAATACGGTGAAATAAAATCAAGCACGGTAAAAAACGTTAAAATAAAATCAAATACGGTAAATTATGGCAAAATAAAATCAAATACGGTAAAATACGGCGAAATAAAATCAAATACGGTAAAAAACGTTAAAATAAAATCAAACACGGTAAAAAACTTTAAAATAAAATCAATCGCGGTAAAATACGGTGAAATAAAATCAAATACGGTAAAATACGGCGAAATAAAATCAAGCACGGTAAAAAACGTTGAAATAAAATCTAATTCGGTAAAATACGGCGAAATAAGCGAACAACCATAGTCCATTATAATCATTATATGTTATAATTTTATTACTTAAATTATTTTTTTGCACACAATGTTTATGCACAGGGCAAAAGTCAGCAATTAGCATATGTGTGCAAATTTAAATTATAAGTCGGCTAATAAATTTTATTCAATGTAAGTTTAAATAATGGCAGAAATCACCATTAACAAATCTTACAATATTCATTTTGTTTAATTAATTAATAATTTATCATTAAATTGATAATCAATTTAATATATCAATGCTAATGAGCATTATATAATTCTTTAATTATCATAATATTTAATAAATACTTTTCAGTAATAAATTTCTTGCAGATTTAAATGAGATTCAGTAGCATTATTTACATAAAGATGCTTATTAGCATCAGTATATTGAATTAATTATTAATGTTAATGATGAAATATTAATAATCTCAAATAAATGTTGTTAGACATAAGATCCGCTGATAATTGTTTTTATCGTTATAAATAACGATGGTAACGGTTATCAACTCGTGCCTAATAACATTTATTTCAGATTATTCATATATATATATTGTCACGTCTTTTTCACTCCCGGAGCGGTCCGGGCCGTTTGACGGATCAAAAGGGGAAGGAGAGAAGGATGATAAGCCTCTCCGGTAGTTCTCTCGCACCCCCGACACTCCACTAACCGAATTTTATTGTTGGGCGCCAGACGCGTGAATTCGCGTCCGCGAAATTGCGAGAAACTAAAGAGAGAGACGCAAGGCGAAATAAGTCGGTGATCATTAGCAATAATTCTGATATTGGTTGCTGTATGGATAGCCAAATCTTGAAATTTTAAGTAATGTCATTGATCAGTGAAATCAATTTTATAAGCATAGAAATGAGTATTAAAATTTACTGTGGTAAGTTTCTTAAGTAAAAAAATATACAATATTATCTCTGGATACAGATATTGTATCAGAACCAAATTGAGGATTTTTACTTCTTTCCCAATCTACAACAACCAACATCCATTCTCATAATGAAAGTCATTAATTTTAATCCATTTAACAATATTCCATTTTGCAAAACATATATCTTCAGGTAATATATAACCAAAACTAGAAAATTCTTTTACCTTAGTCCTATATAGACAGTCTGAACGGATGAAAATGATGTTTTCAAGGATAAACCTCTCCCAGCCAGTAACCGACAGCAAACTTTAAGTTATATATATACTTATACTAGTTATATATACTAGTTATATATACTTATTTCGCCTTGCGTCTCTCTCTTTAGTTTCTCGCGATTTCGCGGACGCGAATTCACGCGTCTGGCGCCCAACAATAAAATTCGGTTAGTGGAGTGTCGGGGGTGCGAGAGAACTACCGGAGAGGCTTATCATTCTTCTCTCCTTCCCCTTTTGATCCGTCAAACGGCCCGGACCGCTCCGGGAGTGAAAAAGACGTGACAATATATATATATATTAATAATCTGAAATAAATGTTATTAGGCACGAGTTGATAACCGTTACCATCGTTATTTATAACGATAAAAACAATTATCAGCGGATCTTATGTCTAACAACATTTATTTGAGATTATTAATATTTCATCATTAACATTAATAATTAATTCAATATACTGATGCTAATAAGCATCTTTATGTAAATAATGCTACTGAATCTCATTTAAATCTACAAGAAATTTATTACTGAAAAGTATTTATTAAATATTATGATAATTAAAGAATTATATAATGCTCATTAACATTGATATATTAAATTGATTATCAATTTAATGATAAATTATTAATTAATTAAACAAAATGAATATTGTAAGATTTGTTAATGGTGATTTCTGCCATTATTTAAACTTACATTGAATAAAATTTATTAGCCGACTTATGATTTAAATTTGCACACATATGCTAATTGCTGACTTTTGCCCTGTGCATAAACATTGTGTGCAAAAAATAATTTAAGTAATAAAATTATAACATATAATGATTATAATGGACTATGGTTTTTCGCTTATTTCGCCGTATTTTACCGAATTAGATTTTATTTCAACGTTTTTTTACCGTGCTTGATTTTATTTCGCCGTATTTTACGGTATTTGATTTTATTTCGCCGTATTTTATCGTGTTTGATATTATTTCAACGTTTTCTTACCGCATTTGATTTTGTTTCGCCGTATTTTACCGTGTTTGATTTTATTTTATCGTATTTTACCGTGTTTGATTTTATTTTACCGTATTTTACCGCGATTGATTTTATTTCACCGTATTTTATCGCGATTGATTTTATTTTAAAGTTTTTTACCGTGTTTGATTTTATTTTAACGTTTTTTACCGTATTTGATTTTATTTCGCCGTATTTTACCGTATTTGATTTTATTTCGCCGTATTTTACCGCGTTTGATATTATTTTAAAGTTTTTTACCGTGTTTGATTTTATTTCGCCGTATTTTACCGTATTAGATTTTATTTTACCGTATTTTACCGTGTCATAACCTGTATTGTCATCTCGACTTCTGTTTTAACGTTACTGCTGCGGAAATCCGTCACAATTTTATTGCAACTTCGGGCGCTACAAAGTCCATTTTATTGTAAAAAAGATATGCGAGTGATTATAGGTGATGCACCGAAGTCAACGCAATTGTGAACGACCATGCGCGCCTGCTCGAATGGGCAACCCGTCGTACTGCTCTGTATCGTCATGATACAGCCTGTACGTTGTGGAATGTCAAGGGTGTACGTATTGTCGCGGTAACAAAGTAACCTCAATCTGTCTTTAATGCATTTTTCGATAATATGCCGAGGATAACAATTATTTAACAATATTTTTTTGATTTTCCTAATGTTACTGTCATGGAATCGTTTGTCCGATAATAGGATTGCTTGGGAATTTGACAACTTAATTACTAACTGGTACACGAAGCCTACCTTCTCCGGCCGTTACATTAATTATTTCTCATGCCATCCCGGAGAAAGTATAATTGAACCAGTGAATAAGTCTTGTCGAATCCAAGCAATCCTATTATCGGACAAACGATTCCATGACAGTAACATTAGGAAAATCAAAAAAATATTGTTAAATAATTGTTATCCTCGGCATATTATCGAAAAATGCATTAAAGACAGATTGAGGTTACTTTGTTACCGCGACAATACGTACACCCTTGACATTCCACAACGTACACCAGAAAATGCTATAGCTGTTCCGTATATAAAAGGTCTTAGCGAGAGACTTTCGCGTAATTTGATGAGACTTGGTTTTCATGTACTACATACTATCCCAAAATCACTCGATTGCGTCATAATGAAGGGTAAGGACCGAATGGACTTTTTTAAACAAACTAACGTTGTTTACAAAATTAATTGTAAAAATTGCGACGCCACGTATATTGGCCAAACGAAAAGGCATTTGGAGACACGTTTAAAAGAGCATAAAGCGGACATTAAAAAACATGCCAGCAACCACTCCGTTATCAGTAAGCATCGTGCACTTTATGACCATGAATTCGAATGGGAGAAAACAGAAGTGTTACATCGTGAGAAGCAGGTCAGAAAGCGCGAGATCGCTGAAATGTTCTTTATTAAACAGAACATCAATACTATTAACCTTCAGAAAGATACTGACAATTTGACTGGGGCATACGACATAATAATAAATTATATTTGATCGCGGTTCAGTGTGCCTTTGTCTCCCGAGCGTTGCTGACATGTTTTCCTCGTATATATCGTTCTCTTTAATTTTGACGCGCAAAACTTGTAAGTTACTTAAAATTTGTAATCTCTTTTTCTTCTTTTTCTTTACTGTGATTTACCTACGTATGTATATATATATTATTTTTCAGTTCTGGACTTGTTTGTTGGCACAATGCTAGGACTGAATTGTTTTGCATGAAATATAATTATTTTAACACTTGATAAGGACCGAAAGTGATGGTCGAAACGTCGTGATAATAAATTACATCTTGCCAGTTAGTGTCGATTATTACTTTTCTTTTGTTAAAAAAGGGAAAGTTTTTAACGAGATCTATTAAAACAACAGCATCTTCTTCACAATATTCGTATGTATAATCCTGCTCATTCATGTTTTCTTTGTCACTGGATATTTCACAATCCATCTTGAGAGTATTTTCAACAGATGAAATCACTACAAAATAAATATTTTTTATTTGATAAGATATTGTCAAGCGCCGTCCTATAACATAACCTCACTTACATAAAGATATCAACAATATGAAATTTTGCTGCATATGCACATGTTCTGCTTATGTGTTGTGCAGCAATTTTGTAGTCTAAGCACGGTTTACCTTATTATGCATATGCTTATGCGGCTACATAGGTGGTAAAATTTTTTCGACAATATGCGTACGCTATGTTTACGTCCTATGCAGCAATATGGCGTTCTTCATATTGGTCGCGTGATTGGTCCTTTTTCTTATGCATATGTTTATGGGCTTATGCAAGTTTGTGTGGATATAGCTTAAGACCGCTAAATCAATGAGCATCCAGCATAAAGTCGCCATATTAATTTACATAAGATGCTCATTGGTCCAGCGGTCTTATGCTATGCTTATGCAACTTATGGAATTTTGTGTGCGATGGCCATTATAAGCGGGGAGCAACTTTTGCACAACGGATAATGCGTAAGCATAAGAAAATTGATTAGTCTATTTCCTTATGCACATGTGTATGGACCAATCAATTTGCTTATTTTTACGCATTATGTGTTGTGCAGAAGTGTGTGCTCCCCGCTTTATTCTGCATCTTTGCTTGCTTTGCACATCACTGTTGTGACAGATTGCCTAACCTCTCGTAAAATTATTGTGTTGTAAATACTATGATATTACTTAATATCTCAGTGGTTGTACATACATAATAATGTATATCCTTTTTCTCGCAGGATTTGGAC
Source organism: Temnothorax ravouxi (assembly GCA_030770255.1). Lineage (NCBI taxonomy): Eukaryota > Metazoa > Arthropoda > Insecta > Hymenoptera > Formicidae > Temnothorax > Temnothorax ravouxi. The sequence goes on from JASTWP010000648.1 coordinate 19,009, forward strand.
AAAATCAATTATGGCCAGACTCTGTATAGAGAGTCTCTACTGTAAACATGTTAAATTGACAGACTAAAATCATTGCATAGCAGTCGTTGTGACAATTTAATTAAACGCCCGTCACGCCGTAACGAAGCGTCGTTGACCCATGGTTCCTATACTTAAAGTTGGTGTATTTATTCTTTCTTTTATTACACAAATTTACGAAACTTAGTTTTTCTACACCCTGTATATATATCTCAGAAACTGCTTAATATTGTAACTCGTGCTCAATCGTGGTCAATCGGGACGGTGGTCAATCGGGAACGTGGCCAATATCAACGTAATTAATCGGGACAGTGGTCAATATCAACGTGGTCAATCGGGACGGTGGTCAAACGAGACGGTGGTTAATCGGGACGGTGGTCAATCGGGACGGTGGTCAAACGGGACGGTGGTCAATCGGGACGGTGGCCAATCGGGACGGTGGTCAATCGGGACGGTGGCCAATCGGGACGGTGGCCAATCGGGACGGTGGTCAAACGGAACGGTGGTCAATCGGGATGGTGATTAATCGGGACGGTGATTAATCGGGACGGTGGTCAATCGGGACCGTGGTCAATTGGGACGGTGATTAATCGGGACGGTGGTCAATCGAAACGGTGGTCAATCGAGACGGTGGTCAATCGAGACCGTGGTCAATCACAACGTGGTCAATCGCAACGTGGTCAATTGCAACGTGGTCAATCGGGACCGTGGTAAATATTAACGTGGTTAAACGGGACGCTCCCGACTACCACCTATAGAAACTCCTTTCATCTTTCATTTATATACTTTTGGCATTCTCTTCCTAGTAATATTACCTCTGCTTCCTCAATTGTCTCCTTTAAAGGTCTTCTCAGGGCGTATTTGTTGGCGCGTGAGGTTGCATGATATCGATTGCTGATGCTGGTGCGGGGCTTTTGATGGTGTTTTTCCCTGTTAACAGCTTGTAAGTTGCGTAGTGTCTTATTCTCGGTATTAGTCTTAGTTTACTCTACTTATTATATTGTTCCTATTTTTAAGCTGCGTTGGTTCTGGACCTTTTACAGTGTATACTGTTGTGATAAGCCATTGGTTGTGCTCTACACTTAACTGATTTATGCAAAAATTTATGCAAAATTTTTCTATTTTTAAGCTGCGTTAATTCTAGACCTTTTGCAGTGTATACTGTTGTGATAAGCCGTTGGTTGTACGCTCTATTCTTAACTGATTTGTGCAAGAGAGCATGCACATTTTGTTTTCTTTCTGTATTGTTAATCTTTGCTCTTTAGTTTTTCTTGGGCATAATAAATTTTCTCTCTCTCTCTCTCTCTCTCTCTCTCTCTCTCTTTCTCCTCTTTTTTTCATCTACTTTCTTTCGATCCTGTATCGTCTCATGTTCGTCTTCCTCACAAAAAATAATGAAATTATGGACGAACGCACTATAGTCGTTTTCATCGTCGAAAAGTTATGCACAATATAAATTTAAATGTTTTTTTAAAGCTTACCTCCCTCTATCTATCTCTCTGTCTCCTTTTCTTTCTTTTCCATTCTGTTTCTCTCTCCCTCTCTCTCTCTCTCTTTCTCTCTCGAGTCTCCTCTTCCTCGTCTTTGTCCTTTTTTATTCGTCTTCTTTAACTTTATTATGACTTATTACCTTAATCACAAAGAATTAAAAAAATATTATTGACACGTTCGTTATCACCGTCTTCATCATCATCGACGAGAGTTCTTGAGAGTTACGTACAATATATAATATAAAAATTCATATTATAATATTATATTATTTTAAATACCTCTTCTTCCTTCGATTCCTTTCTTATTCATCTTCTTTAGCTTTGCGACGCTTTGATTATACGAAAAATGAAAGTATATAGGGACGATCGCGTTATTACCACTCTAATATTAACCCCAAACGATGCAAGCTGTTATTAACTATCCCGTCAAATTCGCCGCGGACTCTATATATGACAAACCAACAAAATTATTTAAACATGTAAATAATTAAAATTATCTAGAAATAAAGAGAAATAATAAAAATATTCACAATATAAAAATTAAATAAACAATTAACCCCACTAACCTCGCGACACGACACACACGAGCTGTCACGTCGGTCACATCACACGACACACACGCACGAAACTCGCAGAACTCGTTATATAGGATACTCACACGACAATACGCTAACGTTCAAACTGTCAAAACACACTCCGCGATGACAGTCCCTCACGGGATGAAGCAATAAGCTACGGCGCGGCAATCAATCGAGATAACCAATCAGCATCGCGGTAAAAAGGCAACAATAAATTCGACTATCGACTTAACACGCCTTTTTTAAGAGTGGAACTAGACACTACAGACGCGCGCTTCGCGCGCGCTATTTAGCTTTAACATTATCCTATTACTATTACACTATTAACCCTTGATACACACAACTGTCAAAATATACAATGACAGCTGCAAATGAAGTAATAACTCGCACACACAACGCATCGAGATAACCAATCGGCATCGCGGAAAAAAGGCTTCAATTTTTCGATACAAACGAAATTCACTCAGTTAACACGGCTTTTTTAAGAGTGGACTAGACATTACAGACGCGCGCGCTTCGCGCGCGCCATTTAGCTTTGACATTATGCTCGTACTATTACACTCGTAACCCTTGATACACACAACTGTCAAAATATACAATAAAAGCTGCAAATGAAGTAAGCGCAGCGAGAGAACCAATCGGCATCGCGGAAAAGAGGCAACAATAATTTCGATACAAACGCAATTCACTCAGTTAACACGCCTTTTTTAAAAGTGGATGGAATTGTGTTAAAAGAACTGAAAATAATATTTAATTTCTAAATGACATATATAAAGTGTTAAGTTATCACGTTGACATAAATGTAACACATGAAAATGTTAAAAAAAATAATAACATAGCGGTTGTATGTTAATTTTACATTGAAATAATAATCAAATCTTGGTAACACAAGAAAATTTTAACATCTGGACCGCTATGTACACACAATTTTTTACTGTGTAATATAAATGGATTACAGAATTCAAAAACTCCGCAAAAGAAAGCTTGAAAAGCACTCTACTCCGTGAAGCTAGAGGCATTTTCTACTCTCCTTTATACCACGTAACGCGCAACGGTATTGGCGACGCAAAACGCGCGAGAATCGAGTCAAATACTCACGCGATGCTCCCCGAGGTTTTCATTTACCACCATTTATTGCGCTAAGCGGCGTAATTAGTGTCCGGTTCTCTTGAGGCTGCTTTTAATTACGACGCGGGACGGTCGCTCGATATCGACGACAGACAAAATAAAGGTGCGATTTCATTGACGCTAGAAATCAGCGGCAGCGTCAAGAAAATGTAGTGGGGGAAGAAGTTCCGTCTCAACTTTTTAGCATACCGCAAAATTGAGACGGTCTGAACTTCTTCCCCCACTACATTTTCTTGACGCTGCCGCTGATTTCTAGCGTCAATGAAATCGCACCTTTAGAGGGACGTTTCACGTCGACGAATTATGTTTTTCAGCGGGAATCTCGGCCAACTGCTGCAACACGGATTATTTCTGCACGGATTCGTGCGTTGTATCCTTTTTTCCAAACCCAATGACTAGACGGAACACGAATGATACGACGTCGTGATGCAAGAAAACCAGATCAATTCTGATGAACGTGTATGATATATAACTGACAAGCTGATTAGCTGTATCTATTACATTCTTGCTGTAATGTGGCGCTTTTCAACTGATGTAGCGCGTTACAGTTACGTCACGATATCGATGCTTTTGAGCTTTTTATAACAAGACTTTCTCTTTCACCTTTTTATTTATCCTAATTACCTATATATATATCCGAAAAGAAGGATGTAAGCCCAAGAACTTTTTTCCAAGAGTCCAGAATTTCCACCTTAAAAATTAAATAGGGATAAATATAAATTCAATCACAGTTGTTTATTTTAAAAAATATTTATTATTGAAAATAACTTTAAGAGATAAGTGATTTGTATCCTATTTGTCCTCTTGAAAACGATGCAACTTTTATCACAAATATTTTCTTATATCTTCGAATCTACTAACAGAGATATTTAAATATTTTTTGTGATTCTTATAGAGTATATTTGTTCTGCTTGAATAATCTATTGTCACTTTGAACATTTTATTCCATTTTATTTGTAACTATAAACAAATAATAATTCTCTTATTCCTCTATTTCAGGGAAATATCGTAATTTTATCATTTTAGTATTAAAACTTTTACTTTCAATTCTCTTCTCCTCCTACTTAATAGAGCCTCTCTTACTTAATAAGACACGCTATAGTAGCGTAGGGACATTTTGATACCGTAATTCCCGAACGGCTCGTAATCTACCTCGAAACAGTAGCTCCTAGGCTAATGACCATAGTTTGATCTAGTCGATAAGAGCTTCGGAGTCGCTTTTAGACTCCTCGTATTTAAATTCTCAATAATCTTGGACGCCTCTCATTATACATTTACTTCGCGTACAGCGTTCCGTAAATTATCCTAAATTATATACAGCATTTTGCATTTTGACCAACTTGTTATTAATTTGTTCTCAAAATTTCAAGACGCCAATACTTTGACTTTAACTTTAAATATTTTAATAAATTAAGTTTCACCATCATATATTAACAATGAGATCATTTTATAACTTGAGATAAATTTTTCTTTCAACAAAATAAATAATTTTGTATGTGTGTTTGAGTGTGTATAGATTAACTGCTCTTATTTGATAATAAAAGTTGAAAACTGTTTAAAAAGTTTATAATAAAAAAATATTTGTTGAGAAGCAATTTCGATTGAAAATTGTCAAAAGATAAAGGAAAAGTATTCTATATAAGTAATCATATTACTATTATCATTATTTCTGCACAAATAAGAAGAGGAAAAATATCCATCAAATAACATGTTAAAGTCAAATAAGGTATCAAAGAATGTGAGAAGCGTAAAATTGAAAAAAGTGCCCATTATATGTCGCTGCCTATTTCGATCTATGATTTGATGAAAAGCGCAATGAAAATCAAGCTTGAAAAAACGAAACGAGATTTCACCTGCTCGTCTACTACCTATTGTTTTGCATCATATTTAACAAGGTTTAAATTGCTTTCCATCGTGTACAGCACGTGTCCGTCGAAATCAATTCGATCTCTGTTTGCGGTACAAACACGGTGTGTGGCAGTTCCGTAATTCCGACGCAACAGATAATATCGTAGATATGGCGTGTGGAAACACGAGTATATGTATATTCGTTTGTAACATCGATCACCCCCCTCCCCTTCATCCTTTTTTTAAATCGAAATAAAAATTATTCCTATGCGTATATACCTTTCGCACGGAGGTGATATTTGAAGTTATAACGCCGCTATGTTTCTATTTTTATTTTCCGATAGGCGCCTTGTTTTTGCGCTTAATCGCATCAATTAATTCTGATTATCAACAAAAAGTGTAAAAAAGAAAAAAATAAAACATGATCGAGTAAAATAAACTGTATCTCATGCGCTTCGCAACCAACAGTAGGTTTTCTAAACAAAATCTCGGTTATTGTCCTATGGCGATCCTGGCGATCCATACCGTTTCTATTTGCTCGCGAAATATACGGATATCATTGGTGTATGATATTCCTGTTAGAGATAATGTTGCAGACATCTTGTAATAGAATACAAGCGGAAATTTGAGGAACGTTTTCCGGATAATGCGACACACGGGCGATATACAATTAATCGGATACTGCGCTTTGCCCGAAACTCTGTAAGGATTCTTGCGATTACCGATCTTGGCAGATCTGATTATTCGCATCGCTATCGCATAACATTTTCTCAAGGCAAATGTGATCGAACGTCATGTATTCATAACTTTTTGCATTTTAATATCGACTAGAATAATAAAATAAAATCCTGTTTAAAAACAAAATTTACGCAAAATATTAATAAAAAATAAATTGTTTTAATATTTAATAATTGTTTCATTGTCAGCGCACAATTGTTTATAAAAAAAAAACGTAATAAAGTTTTGAGAGTCTCACTTTGTAAAATGTAAAATTTGATCAACGATGTAAAATGTAAAAATTATGCTAAACGAGATACCTACTACAAGAGTATAATAAGCATCGCAGAGATATACAACTATTCCTTTTCGCTATCAAGAGACACGGTAGTGTCTCGTGCCAAGTACACGCGGAGCGAGACCGACCGTGATCTTTTACGCGACGCGACGGGTTGCGAATACCCGAGATGTTGAGATCTCGATAACGAGTGAACGGATCAAGTTCTAAGTAGGCTTGATCGATAGCTTGGGGTCCAATTAGGGGGGGGGGGGGTTTCTTATAATATTCCGCTACGTGCCCTACGAGCGGAGATATTGCGACGCAAAGTCCAAATGTGAAAATTTTTTATTAAGATACTACTTCTAACCCCGACGTCTTATGACATATATATATAAAAGGGGAAGAAAATGTCACTTTCACTTTTTCGACGCTGGCGGCGAAGGTATCGCCAGTTTCGATATCGCGCGCGTATTTCGAACGATCTAGTAGGTAAATTAAAGGTCGATAGACTTATCGGTCAGGAGGAAGATTTCTATTTAGGTAAATTAGGTATATATACAGAGTGGGGAAAAAGTCTGGAAACGGTAAAATATCTCAAAAACAAGACATTTTAGAAAAAAATGTTTTATATAAAAGTTATAGGGCTTCAACAAATGCATCAAACGGTGGTACTTATTTGACTTTGAGCACAAGTATGAAGAAGCTTTCAAGGTTAACTTTAAAATTTTAAATGAAAACCCCCATTTTTTATTTAATATTCCTATAGCTGACATCGAGAGCTTTTCAAAATACTATAATAAAGTACTTTTTTATTAAGAACTTTTGAAATTATAAGAATTGAAAGTTCTAGTATTTTAACATAAAATACAAAATATCTTGTAAAACATTAAGTTTTCGGTAATGTTACCTTTACTTTTATGCACAGAATAATGAGACGAAGCAATTGGTATGAAAAAAAGACATAGTTGCTTTTAAGAAAAAGTATGCAGATGCGTGTTGCAAATTACATTTTTTTTTTAAAGAAACTATGCTTTTTTATACCAATTGATTCGTCTCATTATACTGTGCATAAAAGTATTAAGGTAACATTACCGAAAACTTAATGTTTTACAAGATACTTTGTATTTTATGTCAAAATACTAGAACTTTCAAGCCTTATAATTCCAAAAGTTCTTAATGAAAAAGTACTTTATTATAGCATTTTGAAAAGCTCTCGATGTCAGCTATAAGAATATTAAATAAAAAATAAGGGTTTCCATTAAAAATTTTAAAGTTAACTTTGAAAGCTCCTCCATACTTGTGCTCAAAGTCAAATAAGTACCACCGTTTGATGCATTTCTTGAAGCCCTACAACTTTTGTATAAAACACTTTTCCTAAAATGTCTTGTTTTCAAGATATTTCACCGTTTCTAGACTTTTTCCCCACCTGTATAATATATTATTCCTTTCCTGTATAATATAAAAGAATTAAAGAAGTAACGGTAAAAAATAAAAATATTTAATTAAAACAAAATAAATAAATTTTTCTTGTAAAAAAACTTGGCGCTGCTTTTTTACTCCTGTCGCATTCTTCCCTAAATTATGTTTATTGGTTTTTATTCAATAAAAAATCTTAGTACTAATGTTTAAATTGCAAAGTCTAGCAGCGCCAAGTTTTTTTTACAAGAAAAATTAATTTATTTTGTTTTAATTAAATATTTTTATTTTGTACCGTTACTTCTTTAATTCTTTGTAATTAAAATGATTCTTTGTAATATTAAAAATTTGTTAAAGAGAATTAAGAAGCTATTATCACTTGGTTTAGAATAGGAAGACTCTTGAATAGAAGCACGAAGATACAACTTGGGTTTTATTTCTTTAAAGTAGTTGCATAACAATTATCTTTTAAAGCAATATACATATTTTTTTTACAATTGGCGCAATTTAATTTAAAGATTTCACATCTTTTTTTGAAATACATGTCACTTGAGTTAAGTTTAGGTAATATAATTTTGTGAAGAAGAAAATAAAGATTTCACATCTTTTTTCTTGAAATACATGTCACTTGAGTTAAGTTAGGTAATATAATTTTGTGAAAATAAAGATACTACCTACCCACTTTTGGGTTTTTTCGAGGTACAAAGATATATTACGTACCATTTGGGTTTTATTAAAATATTTTTAAATTTAAAATTAATGATACTACCATTTGATTTTTTTTCGAGGTAACAACTACGCATGTACTTGGCGCCTTTTTTTTATCTTTTTGAAAAAGGTAATTTTGTACTGATATCATGCATTTTGTAGTGTTACGCATCTTATAGAAACAGTATATCTTTATCTTACAAACAGTATGTACAGATTGTAAAGCTCTATGAGCCGTATATATTTTGCGATAAAAGACATAATCGCAATCTAGCTTGAATAATGCTAATAATATATACACATTAAGTACCACTTGGATTTTATTAATTTAAAATTAATGATACTAGCACTTAATTTTTCCGAGGTAACCATGCGTGTACTTCGCGCCTTTTTTTACTTTTTTGAAAAAGGTAATCTTGTACTGTACAAATAATACCTCATAATACATGCTTTAAGGATATCTTTTACGTACCTAATGAGAATCTTTTTCAATATTATTTTGTCGTAATTATAATATCAGTCGTAATTATAAATTAATAATGTAAAAATTGTGTGACATATAATAATGTAGATTGAACAATATGTTTTAATAATTTATAATTTGACGTTTTATTATAATGTTTCAGAATTTTTTACTCATATAATTGGTACGAAAGGTGTAACACGCAGGAAATTGGAAAATGAGGCAAAAACGACTATTGAATACCAAATTAATATAAGACTAATACTAATTTAATTAATTTCTAATTATATTAGTACTAGGGTTTTGTTTGACCAAACTGGCAATTTTATTATTTGAAAGACGCACGCTACGTTTCGACCGTAAAATTCGGTCCTTTTCAAGCGTGTATAATATTAATTAGTTGGACATAGTTTCCAAAGTACGTCGAATCTAAAAACTAAGAGCATAGAATTTTGTAGAACGCGGCATACAGAATGAGTTATAAATTATATAAAATAAAAACTTACATATTAACGTATTGTTTCGAGAAATGGAAAACAGTTTCACTACATTTCAATTTTCCGTAATTATCAGAGGGACAAGTCTTTATCGCACAATGGTGAAATTGCGACTAACAGAAGGACAAAACAATAAACATTAACTTTCGAAACAAGACTAAGGTGAAGAAAAGGAAGCTAAAAAGAAGGGGGAATCACGTTTCCCTTATGATATGTTCATACAGGGCATTGAGACCTCCGTGTCCTTTTGCATATTAATGGTATTATCCGATTTTTTAATGAAGAATATCTCAGCCAACTCCCTCTTTCTCATCAGCCTTTCTCTGTGCATTATCTCTGGATTTCCCCAATCAAAGTCATGTCCACGAGATATACGATGTTCACTAACTACAGAGTGTTTGCCAGTCGGTTTATTAATATCCTTCTGGTGTTCTTTCAGGCGCGTACAGAGATGCTTTTTTGTCTGCCCTATGTATATCGCATTACAGTTTTTGTAATCGATCTTATATACGACCTCCGTTTGTTTCGAATCATCGATCTTATCTTTACCGCGTTTAATTAAGCAATCTAATTTTTTGGGAATCGTGAACAAAGGAGTAATATGGCACTTACTCAACGTGAGATTAATATTTTTACTTAAACCCTTTATGTAGGGTAACGTCATGCACCTTTTTGAATCTGTCTTGTCATTCGTGGAGATATTATGTGGGGTATCGCGTGTTTTTAAGAGATGTAACTTTTTTAAGATGTGTTTATTAATAATTTGTTTTGGAAAGTTATTATTATTTAGGATGTCTTTAACTATTTTGATATAATTGTTATGGAATCTTTTATCAGAAAGTAGAATCGCACGATCAACAAGACTTGTAATGGTATTCAACTTATATTTTAAAGGGTGGATCGAATAAAAATTAGTGTATCTTCCCGAGAAAGTTTGTTTTCGATACCAATTCGTTATCAAAGTGTTGCCATTCCTTATGACTGTTGTATCAAGGAAGTTAAGAGACCCATTGTTTTCAATTTCATAAGTAAATTTAAGTCTAGGATGATAATCATTAAACACTTTAAGTATCAAGTCCACATGTTTTCTCGGGACGACCGCGAAAATATCGTCCACATATCTGAAAAAAACTGAGATATTGAAATTTAAAGATTCAAACATTGTGTCTCTAGATCGTCCATCACGATGTCCGCAGTATTTGGAGATAGCGGAGATCCCATTGGGCTACCGAAAATTTGTTCATATATTACCCCCTTAAATACAAAACTCGTGGACGACAAAACTAGATCGACTGCATATAGAAATTGCGGTAAGGTGAGATCCGTCTTTTTAGAAATGTGGAACCACCTACTGCTCTCAATGCCTCTCAAAACCAAGTCTTTCGGTATGTTTGTAAATAAGGCTGTGACATCTAAAGAAATGAGTATCTCATCGTCGTTAATTTTCTTATTATTTATAAACTCAGCAAAGGCCCAACTGTCTTTGATATGTGACTTAGGTTTTGGGATAGAGTACAGGGTCCTTTGGAGGAGGCTGGCTACGTTATAAAGTGGGCTGCCCAACGTCGAGACAATAATGCGCAATGGGAAGCCAACCTTATGTACTTTCGGTAGCCCATAGGCCCTTGGAAGGTTTCCATTAGTACAATTCAGTTTTTTGTACATCTGATCACTGACGATGCCATTATCACGCCAAGCTTTGACAAGATCATTGATTTTGGTTGTAATCTTATTAATTGGATCTTTCGTTAATTTTTTATAAGTGGTTTCGTCATTTAGAAGTTCGGTCATTTGATTCACATAGGAATTCTTGTCTAAGATGACCGTTATTTGGCCTTTATCAGCTTTAGTGACAAGGACATCCTCATTATTACGTAAGAATTTTTTACAGATCGTGAATTCCTTTGTGAAATACCTATCAATGTGGTTCATATGTTTATTGAGGCTAAGAAATTTGTGCAGTGAGTTGCTAATCAAACGACGTGTTTCATCGATTGCTGTGTGTCAGGAATTTTGTATGAGTTGAATTCAAAATTCTTTATAATGTCCAAAGAGGTCCGTATGCGATCTTTTCTCTCGTTAGGATTAATAGGGAGAGCGAAATTACCACCCAAGCTTAAGAAATCCAATACATTTTTTGGAATAGTTTTCCCACTCGTATTGATTATCCATTTGCTGCGGTCAATGTTCAAAAACGAATTGTAAAAAGTATTTTGTTTAGTCATAAATTCCTGACACAGCAATCGATGAAACACGTCGTTTGATTAGAAACTCACTGCAAAAATTTCTTAGCCTCAATAAACATATGAACCACATCAATAGGTATTTCACAAAAGAATTCACGATCTGTAAAAAATTCCTACGTAATAATGAGGATGTCCTTGTCACTAAAGCTGATAAAGGCCAAATAACGGTCATCTTAGACAAGAATTCCTATGTGAATCAAATGACCGAACTTCTAAATGACGAAACCACTTATAAAAAATTAACGAAAGATCCAATTAATAAGATTACAACCAAAATCAATGATCTTGTCAAAGCTTGGCGTGATAATGGCATCGTCAGTGATCAGATGTACAAAAAACTGAATTGTACTAATGGAAACCTTCCAAGGGCCATGGGCTACCGAAAGTACATAAGGTTGGCTTCCCATTGTGCATTATTGTCTCGACGTTGGGCAGCCCACTTTATAACGTAGCCAGCCTCCTCCAAAGGACCCTGCACTCTATCCCAAAACCTAAGTCACATATCAAAGACAGTTGGGCCTTTGCTGAGTTTATAAATAATAAGAAAATTAACGACGATGAGATACTCATTTCTTTAGATGTCACAGCCTTATTTACAAACATACCGAAAGACTTGGTTTTGAGAGGCATTGAGAGCAGGTGGTTCCACATTTCTAAAAAGACGGATCTCACCTTACCGCAATTTCTATATGCAGTCGATCTAGTTTTGTCGTCCACGAGTTTTGTATTTAATGGGGTAATATATGAACAAATTTTCGGTAGCCCAATGGGATCTCCGCTATCTCCAAATACTGCGGACATCGTGATGGACGATCTAGAGACACAATGTTTGAATCTTTTAAATCTCAATATCTCAGTTTTTTTCAGATATGTGGACGATATTTTCGCGGTCGTCCCGAGAAAACATGTGGACTTGATACTTAAAGTGTTTAATGATTATCATCCTAGACTTAAATTTACTTATGAAATTGAAAACAATGGGTCTCTTAACTTCCTTGATACAACAGTCATAAGGAATGGCAACACTTTGATCACAAATTGGTATCGAAAACAAACTTTCTCGGGAAGATACACTAATTTTTATGCGTCGCTTGACTATAATTTTCAACTTGTGCCAACTCTTGAGTGCTCTACTTCGAAGATTATTTTGATTGAATTATTGCGTTATTATGGCGATTTATTGAAGTACAGTAATTTCGCCACAACCCACACAGCACACTGTATCCTGAGGATATCCCAAATTGACCAAGATTTCCAAATACGATCCCACGGATATCACAGCAGGTGATCCCGGGATATTCCAATAAGATATCGTGAGATATCCTATTATGATCTCAGGATATATAAATATTCTGCCATATCCGTTGGGTTTGCATAAGATATCTTACGAGATCTTCTGAAGGATATCCTTTAGGATATCTTATGCTTTGCATAAGATATCTTAAAACTATAAAAAGATTAATTGCACGTCATTACAATCATTTTTGAATTAACTTCATAATTACATAATTAATTCTATAATTGAAAAATGTGAAACACTATTTTTTGAAAAGTATTGTATTATATATGTAATATATTATATTTAATCCATATATTATAGTTACGAAAATCGTAAAAACATTTAAAATATAAAATGTCTTTACTTATTTTATATATCTTAATTCATTAATTTTTATAGACAGAGAGAGAAAGAGAGAGAGAGGGAGAGAAAGAAAAAGAGTGCAGATATAGTGCGTTCATAATACGTGTGTGTACTGCGCGCAGTGCAGTATAGTGCGTGAAGGCGTCACGTCACAGTCAGTTCAGTTCACTTAACCTATATCGTCGAGAGAACGGTAGTGTTTGGGATGACGCGTGGCTCACTAAGAAACTCTCTACCTACGTTTAACTTGCTCTACCTACGTATGAGAGATGACACGGTAATTACCAGACGTCCTGTGTGTATATATACATATAATAAATATAGCTATTAAAAAATATATTAACATTATTTAGTTTTTAATTTTGCACATGTAGTTTTCACATTATTGAATGAACATGAAAATGTGAGTTCAAGTAATAAATTTGATATAATAAGTGTAATTTCGGTTAAGTTATTAGCGTAGATTGTAAAATCAATTGAATAGATTTTGCAGAGATGAGACAAATATATAATTCTAGTGAAATTTATTGAAGATGATATTAAATATGTAATTAACACAACAGTTACATTAACTAGGGCCACTTTCTATCGTTATTTCTTTAAATGTATTGCAGAAAGTAATAGATCGTCATTTTGAGCATATGAAGGAGAATGATCGCGCTATCCCAAAGCAAATGGCTAACTCGCGCTCGTTGATGGCACGTGAACGTGTACGCCTGAATGAGGAGAAAGTGGCGTTTCTGCAGGCTGAAAAATCAAGAAGCGACACGAGCAGCAATTGCAAGCACAGCGCGATCAAGAACAAGAGGAAAGGCAAAAGCTGGAGGAATATCAAAGAATAGTGAAAGAAAAGTAAAAACTGACGAAAGCCGGCTGGTTTATCGAGATCAGTTTACGGTCAGGTACCACGATCTCGTGGCATTATCCAAAACCTGCAAGGATCAGCAAGCGTTCAGTGTGATGTTCATGGCACAAGAGATTTGATTCAACGAATCAAAGCTTTAGACGAGAAATTTAAAGTAATTATCAAAAAGAAAAGAAAAGAACTGTTTGCAAAAGAACGTAAATTAACACATTTTTACTTTGTAGAGGTATATATATTGTTGCACTCCGGCGACTTTCGCACGCTCCCTAGGCACTCCCGCACTCGGTCGCGCGTTAACTCGCGTACCGCGGAATAAGGGAACACAGGTTTTAGGAACGAAAGGATAGTTTATTGCGAATGTTACAATCATAGAACGAGAACCGAAACGTTCGCTCGAGTTTCAGTCCGGAGGAAATCTGAAAGCCGGACTGTATCAACAACGCATAGCAACGCCGGTTGCTAAAGACGCTCCGCGGCGGAAAATACCGGGCGAAGCTGCGAACTCAGCGCGAGTGCAACAATATATATTATATATATTGACAGCAGAGAGCTGATACCGAGGAGATCAAGGAGCCTGTTCACAGGAGGTGTTTCTGCCGCGCGTACATAATATGTTGCACAGCTGATATATTATATATTGACGGCAGGGAGCTGATGTCGAGGAGATCAATCCCGTTTACACGCGATGTCGTGAATTGCTAAGGTATTTGTTGGCGATTGTTGAGCTCTTTCTTATAATGTAAAATTACTACATACTGCTTTAAATAAAGAGAAATTTTCCAAGTCACGGTTTCACACAGTTCTGCAAAGTATGACATATAATTAGAAAACAAATATTATCCACTGCTCACTTAAATACTCATAAAACAGTGTATATATATATTGTTGCGCCCGTGCTCTGACGCCCGTTACATAGCGGCGAGTTGCGAAGCGTCCCTGACGACCGGCTGTTTATGGATTTATCGATTGACTACGATTTGTTGTTGTTTGTTCTGGGCCTCCGTCTCGAGCGAACGTTTCGGTTTACGTTGACTATAGATTTACGCAATAAACTTCCCTTTCCTTTCTACCATCCTGTGTTCCCTTATTTCACGGGTCGCGAGAAAGCGCGCGAGCGTGTGCGGGAGTGAGAAGGAAGCGAGCGGAAGTTGCTGGATCGCAATAATATATATGTTACGGGCAATTTGATATGCCCGGCCATTATGCATAATGCCCAATTTGTTTGGCCAATATGATTAATAGAGAAGAATTAATCAAATTGCCCGGTCATTATGCATAATGCCCAATGCTAAATGGTCATTTTGATAAATCATCTCATTTGAGTTGATTTTCAGCGATGTAATTATGTTCAATCGACGCGTTTTTGCACGAAACGAAAGAATCTGACTCTAGAAAAAGTGTCGCTCTGCCCCGCGAAGCGAGATATAGGTTAGTGACGCGCTTTAAACAGTTACATACTTTTAAAGCGCGTCATCTAACCTATGTAGATTAGTGACGCGCTTTAAACAGTTAAATACTCTTAGCTGATTAAGCCTAAGTTCAACGAAATCGGTGAGGAGGCCACTATTCTGCACATTTACCAAATAATTTATTAATTTGTCTATTATAAATTATGTTTAAACACAAAATATAAAATATTTTAGTACATGAACTCATTGTAAGTAAGAAAGTTGAAATTATAGATAGATTGCCACTTTTTTTAGAAATATATTTTAATATGTTAATCACATTTCCCACTTGTCTGTGGGCATTATGCATAATGACCGGTCAGTTTGATTAATTTAAACATTTTTGCTTTTATTATTAAAATGGCCCGAACAAAGCGGGCATTATGCATAATGCCCGGCCATTATGCATAATGCCCGGATTAATCAAATTGCCCGTAACATATATATACTTTAATTTTTCAGCAACTATAATGCAGATGCATAACGATGCAACGCTACAAGGAATCAATAAGTGTATAACTGACTGGTTAAGACATGCTAAGGAAAGACATACAAGACAACATTTAAAAGACAATGAGTCAACAGCAGGAGTAAATGACACGGTCGATTAAATGACAAACGAGGTAGAAAAAAATGTATGCCAATTGCACGCTTAAAATACCAATGCTATGTATGTGTTACCGCAATGTCCTTTTATTTTTATTTTTTTATTTTTTATTATATCGTGCTCGGCGTCAACGCAACGTTTATCGCATAATAGCGCGGGAAAACTGACTGCTTTCTAAAGTTTAAAAGTACTTTTGTATATTACCTCTATTTTTGTACCTCGGGTCGAAAGCTTTATCAGACTCGTACGTGTGATATGAATTTTTATTTTTACTAATTGTATTTTTTTTTAATTAGAGGTACTTTGTTTAAAAACTATATTCTTTTAATAAATAAAGATTTAATATGCAATGTACAATATATATACTTATTTTTTCATGTACATCGTGGACAGAAAGATTGATTTTTTTGTAATACGTTTTGGAATGTGTTTGTTGAATTTTACAGTCTATTTTCCAATGGAACAATTCTTTTATTAAACAACACGAATGCACATTCCGAAATTTATCACAAAAGAGAAACAATATTTCTGTCCACGATTGTATACGATTATCCCCTTTCTGGTTAAACCATAATTTCATTGTATATAAAATATCCATACGATATCGCGAGTGCTATAATTATAATATCTTGCGATATCTTTCGACCTCCCTCAGATATCCTGTGAAGATGTCTGCAAGATCTAAATAGCCGGACACTTGTGCATCTACTGGATATCCACCGGATATCTGAGACCATTTTGGGATGTCCCACGGTTATTGCGATATCCCAAAATGATGTCTGTAGGACGTCCCTCAGATAAAGTGTGCTGTGTGGGAAGGTGCATGTAATTTTTTACATAAACAATTTTCCTCGCTGCCCTCATGTACGAGATGAGGGCAGCGACATGGCAACGCCAAACAATTCGTGCGGTTGGTACACTTGAGTAGGTAAGCTAGGCCGGTTCTAACCCAACCTGTGGAATCTGAGGGGGGTGAGGGGCGGGGGGGAGACCGCGTGCAGGGTGAGGGGCGGGAGGGAACCGCGGGCGGGGGGAACCGCGGGCGGGGGGGAGACCGCTAAGACCGCGGGCGGGGGGGAGACCGCTAAGACCGCGGGCGGGGGGGGGAAGACCGCTGAGACCGCGGGCAGGGGAGGGGGAGACCGCGGGCGGGGGTGAGGGGGGGAACTGCGGGGAGGGGGAGGGGAAATCGCGTTTTTCGGGTGCCGCAGAGCGAGGTGGGGGAGCCGCGTTTTTTCGGGCGCCGCGGGACGGAGGGGGGGGGTCCGCGTTTTCCGGCGCCGCGGGGTGACCGCGTTTTCGCCGCCCCGCGGAGCGTTCGCGTTTTCGCCGCGGAAGGGGTCCGCGTGCAACGGCCGCGCCGGTCCGCGTGACGCTCCCGCTCGCGTTATCTCTCCCTCGCCCCCGTCCCCCGGTCGCGCGCGTCTTCTCGTTCGCGCGGTCTCTTTCCCTCCCGCGTTCTCGCTCGCTCCCGGCCCCCGGTCGCGCGCGTCTTCTCGTTCGCGCGCGGTTCCTCCCAACCCCCGGCCCCCGTTTGCGCGCCCGACTCCCGGCCCCCGTTCGCGTTATCTCTTCCTCGCGCGTGTCTCTTTCCTTCGCGCGTTCTCGTTCAGAAATTATGCGAAAACTACTAAATAAAGATAGCTTAACAAAAGGGAACGGTAAATGAAAAGGAAACGTTTTAACCATATTATATGCATTTATTTATCATGTAGCGCATTGAAAAAAAGCGTATGATAATAATTCACAATCAATAATCAAATTTTTATCAAATTGCACGCCTTATCAGCGATACGATCAGAGCAATTGCGGACAATGAAGCCATAGCAAGATAAATTTATATTTATATTGAGAAGTGGTAAAATCTCTTCCGTCAGGAAGAGAATGTAAAAAATTATTAATGGGGGTATTCTCATTTAAAAGATTTTTAAAATATATATTTTGCAGAATTTTTTTTTATAGGGAAACGAAGAAACCATATTATATACATTTATTTGTAATGTAGCGCATTGTACATGGTCCACTCGCCAAGATACAGATCCATCATCTTTCCAGCAAGGAATGATTAAGCATTTTTTTATATTTATACAATGACACGTGCAAAACTGCAAATTTTGCAAATAGCGCCGATGTATGGCTGCTGCTGGCGCGTAGAGGGGTCCGCGGGGAGAGGGGGAACCGCGTTCGCGGATTCAGACGCCGCGCCGCGGGTAGGGAGTCCGCGTGCAACGGCCGCGTCAGTAAGCGGTGAAAGGGGGTTCGCGGTGAAAAAGGTCCGCGTGACGTCACACGGCACGCTCGCGTTATCTCCCCCTCGTAGATGTTTTCCCCGTCCCCCGTCTTCTCGTTCGCGCGCGTCTCTCGCTCCCGTCACCCGTTATCTCTCCACCGTTCGCGCGTCTTCTCGTTCGCGTTCACATATTTTTTATTTAAATTTAATATTATATATACATTTAAATATCTTCTAATATTTCAGTTGGTTAAAAATGTTTAACAAATCTACATTTATTAAGTATCTATATTTAATACAATTTATATTTTAAATATTAATTATATTTTAAACATTATTTTTATTATAATCTTTTAGGAAGTAACATACCTGTTATATTTGCGATTTAAATAGCATAGAAGAAAATAATAAATTTATCTCTGACAGCTCCTACGTACGTTATAAGCATAAAGTTCGAGTTCCGCATTAATTATTCGAAGTCATACAGTAATATGGGAATGTTGCGGGAACAGGGACAGAAAGCTAGTCAAACATAGTATAAATTTTCACTAAAGGTTCTTTAGAATAGTTTATTGTAGTAGTTCATTAGCAGTACAGAACTATCTGCCGATTGCACACAATAAACTCGACATAAGACATAAACGTTTAAATTTAAGCGTAATTTTTTCACTCTTTGCGCACGCCGCCAATGCATCGACGTATGACAAGCATAGTATATCCAACAACATATACAGAACGTCAATAATACAATATGCAATCGTCATGTTCTACAATATATATATATATACTTAGTTTTATACTTTTATATATATATATATATATATATATATATATAAGTATAAAACTCATCCATATTCTCCTCTTACTTACTCACACATTTTTCCTCTCAACTAGCATTATACTACTACAATAAATCACACGCAATACAGAGCTGTTCACTCTCATCATCACATACTAATCTCATTCATGAAGCTCTATTTCATAGATTTTACGACATCTATTGAATCTCGCCAACTCTCTTTCATTGTTTAAATACGCTTCAATACACTCGCGGCACTCATCTGCAGTCCTTATACGCATGATTATTTTTTCGCACTTGAAGCACATTGTTTTAACATGGATTGGGAACCCATGCAACCGCGATGAAATGCCATGCCATTGCAATTTTCTTTCATATCCACGCAACTGAAGGTGAAACGCCGCATAGCACCCCTGACATAAGCGTATACGTGGAGATCTCCGTCCCACGTAGCAGGGCTCGAGCCCGATGATGCAGAAACTATGTATAAGATTATCATATGTTTTGGGATACATCCGAGGCAGAACCCCGTCCAACAACCCAATAATTATGGGTTGTATTGGTTTCATAAATTTTATGTAATTAAATTTTAACACTGTTTTTAAATCTCAAAAAATAAAATATTTTTTCTCTTACCGTATTTTTTCAAAAAAAATTTAAACTCAAACAACACAAGTCCTTGTTACACTCAAAACCGCGTTCGCGTGCGAGATGTAGCTGAAGAATGGTCCACTCGCCAAAATACAGATTCATCATCTTTACGACAAGAGATGTTCAAGCATTTTTATACTTATGCACTGACTTCAAACACATGCAAAAATGCAAATCTTGCATAGCGCCGATGTATGGCTGCTGCAATCATATAGATTAAATCCACACAAGTCAATGGCGTGATACCTTTTTCAAAGACATATTGCGACGCGTCACGATAATTGATGATTTCATCGAACGTTCACAAAATTGCAATTGTCGTATTTTCAAATAGCGCGCCGATATACGGCTGCTGTAAGCATGGTGTTGGTAGGGACGAAGTTAAATACAATTTAATTTTTGCATAAGCCAATGACGTGATATTGTTTTCAAGAACATGCCGCAACATGTCACACAATGACATCATCGAACACGTGCACTAAATCTGTACAGGTCAATGATATGATATCAAGGACAATGTCACGATGACTTCACTCAATAATAGTCGAGATCCGGAAATTGGTACATCAAATTTTATGTAAAGTAAAATGGAAATCGCACCTCCTAAAGAAAATTGAAATCAATGAAGAAATTAAAGTTGAAGTTAATGAAGAAGAAAAAATGTCTGATGAAGATGCAGTTCCTTCGGATGATTCTTGTTACGATAGCGAAAGGTTTGAAGATGTTACAGCGGGAAGAATTTACCGCGTGGAAGCAACGATGTGACGAGTTTATCGAATCGTTGGAAGAACAAAGCCGAATTAAACGGCCACGATTATCGATCGGTCTCAAAGAGTCATTCATCGCTTGTATCGCACGTCTCGAAGGCCTGAAAGATTCGGTACGTCAACGTTTTATACACGTGGGTCCCGGATACAGTGTGAGTGAGGCAGAACTCAGATGGCGCGAGATAGATACTTGAAAGTCATATACTGACATCATATACTGACTGGTGCGGTAATAAATTTTAAACACATCGAACCCCGTCAATTTCTCAAAGATGCGAGAGACGTTGTACTCGATCGTGGCTGCATACGGAACGTCATGCAACGACATGACAATGTATGGATAAACCCTATGTTTAACGGTGAATTTTTTGCGGGTGACAAACGCGCGAATAAAAGTATCGCTACGAGAAACTGTGAACTCTTTTGTAAGTTTAATCTGCAAAAATGGTACGTGTTGCGCGTTATCTAGCCTATACTAGCATCGCTGGAGGAATTCCAGGAACGTAATAGCGAGTAAGCGTTGTCACGTATACTTAATTTGACTGTTCACATAAACAAGTACAATGCATGCGAGGTGTTTTGTGGAAATACCGCGAGAAATTAAAATGAATAGAGCTGTGGTCAACGTCGCGCGTTCTCACTCGCGGCCCCGTTCGCGCGCGACTTTTCTTCACCAACGATATTTAATTGTTTAGATCTTCGCGATATTTAATTTTTAATATTACGTTTAAGTAAACGATAAAACGAAGACAGCTTAATTCTAATGACAGGGAATGGGATGAATGGTAAATGAAAAGGAAAAATCATTTAAACTTTTTACCATATTATATACTTATTTATTTGTCATGTGGCATGAATTTTGTGTCAACATGAATTCATATAAATAGATTAGATTACTATGCACTTTATTCCCCTGATGGGGTTGAAAGGGCGTTTTTAGGGACGCCAACTTTTTACAAAAATCATTTTACATTTACTCGCTTTCTACCACCTAATTACTCTGCCTATACACACACCCACACATACATGCACACAACGCTCGCCTTGTCTTATCCTTAGGAATCCGTACAAATATATATTGCTTATAGATAAGTTACAAAATTGATATAGTGTTTTTTTAAAAGCGCAACCTTAACTGAGAAAGTAAAAAAATAATGGGAGTTCGAGGCAACTTCTTTACCTGAAACACACAAATGTAACAAGATGATTAATATAAAGCAATGTTTATTCAATATATTTTGTATTAGAAAAACGAGTAACTTACCAGTGTTCTTCTTCTTCTTCAAAGTCCTCTATATCGAATAAACGACGTAATCCAAAAATATCAATGTCCGCGGAATTTTCCCAGATTTCAGCGTTGTTTTCCTGGTCAATCGTCCTAAACCAACTTATCCAATGCTGGCGCGCCAAGTTTACGAATCCTCATGCTATTTTATCTCGTGCATGTATATATGGCGCTGAAAACAGGATAAACAAAAATTTTAAAAATGTGAAATCTATGAAAATATTCATACGTACCGGATTGCGAGGGATCCGAATTCTCACCATATTATTTAGTTCTATTTCAAGTGCGGGCACGTTGTCTACCCATATCCACTGTAACAAAAAGAATGATTATATGTGACAGGAATTATAATAGTTTACGTTTACGTGAGTATTATTTCTGTAGTAACTTATACGAACGATATCATCGCAGTTACTATAAAATCTTTCGTTTATGCGGAGGAATTATCGTATCGGGAAGGGTCCGCGTGCAACGGCAGCGTTCTCCACAAGATGAACAGAAAAGACCGTCCATGAGAATATACGGACATGTGTCGTGTCTGCGATAAACGTATAACATTGAGAATAATCCACTGATTCTCACAATGCATGACGCACAAAACTTCACCTGTCCTGGAGTGAAATAACAGTATGTGCAGCACATCTTTGTCAGAAGATTTAACGCATTTACTTGTTTACTTCTGCATGATTCAACTGAAAATTTCTTCCGTATCAGACATTTCACTATCATAACACGAATCGTCTGACAATATTGCATCTTCATCAGACATTTCTTCTTCTTCATTCACTTCCATTTCTTCATCGTTTGCTTCAACTTCCATTCTTTCTTTTCCTTCAAACAATTCTTCGAGATTCATTTTATTTTAATGATAAAACCGCGGTATTGCACTAACGCGTCTAAATCAATTAGACGTTATATTCTCCACCGTCTTTTCGACCGTCCCCTATTCTTTTCCAATATATTTGGTAATAGAGAAACATCCGGTTCGATTGGCGATCGGCGATTCCGATTTCGCGACAGATCAGGTATCTCGTTACGTCGACTCTTCACAAATCCGATCTGCAACAATTCCTCACGAGCGGTTAGCTGATTTTTACGATCGGTTTCCTGATTTTAGGATTGAACACCGGTTTGCAAAGTTCTTCGTATTCGTAGTTCATATCATGTTAAGTTTGGTGGGCCTTGATATACAGTAGCATTAAGATGGCCAGGACGAACCAATTTTCGTATAAGCCGCAAAGAGCATAAAAAAAGAACGTTGCAGGCCTCAAAAGGCACCAATACACGGTATTAATGTTGGAAATCACAATGCAGACAGCAACAGTCGCAACGCTTGAAAAAATTTTTTGTCAAGACAAACACGACCGAACACGATCAAGCACACCAACCGACTCTTACTTCCAGTTCTCGACTACTGAGCGTACCATCAAATTCATCCTTCTACATCTCACTATTGTTACATTGTTTGCTTTTTTTTTCATATCTAATTTTATTGTGATCTCAGCATCCATACTATTGCGCCTTCCGAAAAATCTACAATGTGCAGTTTTGCACGTGTGCAATGAAGTCACCGCGAGGCACGTAAGTTCTTGAAAACGATATCGCGTTATTGACTTTCAGTGGTTTAATCTGTATAACTGCTATTGAACAGCTATCAAACAGCTATTGAACCGCTATGAAACAGCTATCAAACAGCTATTGAACTGCTATGAAACAACTAAAAACAGCTAAAAACAGCTGTGAAACAGCTATCAAACAACTATTGAACCGCTATAAAACAGCTAGAAACAGCTAAAAACAGCTATCAAACAGCTCTTGAACAGCTCTCAAACAACTAAAACAGCTATCTGTATAACTGCGATCTGTATAACTGCTATTGAACAGCTATCAAACAGCTATTGAACCGCTATGACACAGCTAAAAACAGCTATCAAACAGCTCTTGAACAGCTATCAAACAACTAAAACAGCTATCTGTATAACTGCGATCTGTATAACTGCTATTGAACAGCTATCAAACAGCTATTGAACCGCTATGAAACAGCTATCAAACAGCTATTGAACCGCTATGACACAGCTAAAAACAGCTATCAAACAGCTCTTGAACAGCTATCAAACAACTAAAACAGCTATCTGTATAACTGCGATCTGTATAACTGCTATTGAACCGATATCAAACTTCTTTAAAACAGCTATCAAGCAATTAAAAACATTTTTAAAAACAGCTATGAAACAGCTATCAAACAACTAAAAACAACTATCAAACAACAATCCACATCGCCGAATACCAGCTAATTATCCTGGGTTTCACCCCCTTAACCAGCAGAAGAAGAACCCATTCGACGGAGACAATCAGGAAAAATCACAGCAGCGATCAAATGCGCTTATCGGATAAATTTTACCAAACCGAACAACATTGTATGAGTCATCCTGGTGAGTCATCCCGGTGAGTCATCCTGGTGAGTGAGAATAAATGGCAAGAGGGGATACAAGAACACACATATAATTGGGCCGTTGAATACGAATACGAAGAACTTTGCAAACCGGTGTTCAATCCTAAAATCAGGAAACCGATCGTAAAAATCAGCTAACCGCTCGTGAGGAATTGTTGCAGATCGGATTTGTGAAGAGTCGACGTAACGAGATACCTGATCTGTCGCGAAATCGGAATCGCCGATCGCCAATCGAACCGGATGTTTCTCTATTACCAAATATATTGGAAAAGAATAGGGGACGGTCGAAAAGACGGTGGAGAATATAACGTCTAATTGATTTAGACGCGTTAGTGCAATACCGCGGTTTTATCATTAAAATAAAATGAATCTCGAAGAATTGTTTGAAGGAAAAGAAAGAATGGAAGTTGAAGCAAACGATGAAGAAATGGAAGTGAATGAAGAAGAAGAAATGTCTGATGAAGATGCAATATTGTCAGACGATTCGTGTTATGATAGTGAAATGTCTGATACGGAAGAAATTTTCAGTTGAATCATGCAGAAGTAAACAAGTAAATGCGTTAAATCTTCTGACAAAGATGTGCTGCACATACTGTTATTTCACTCCAGGACAGGTGAAGTTTTGTGCGTCATGCATTGTGAGAATCAGTGGATTATTCTCAATGTTATACGTTTATCGCAGACACGACACATGTCCGTATATTCTCATGGACGGTCTTTTCTGTTCATCTTGTGGAGAACGCTGCCGTTGCACGCGGACCCTTCCCGATACGATAATTCCTCCGCATAAACGAAAGATTTTATAGTAACTGCGATGATATCGTTCGTATAAGTTACTACAGAAATAATACTCACGTAAACGTAAACTATTATAATTCCTGTCACATATAATCATTCTTTTTGTTACAGTGGATATGGGTAGACAACGTGCCCGCACTTGAAATAGAACTAAATAATATGGTGAGAATTCGGATCCCTCGCAATCCGGTACGTATGAATATTTTCATAGATTTCACATTTTTAAAATTTTTGTTTATCCTGTTTTCAGCGCCATATATACATGCACGAGATAAAATAGCATGAGGATTCGTAAACTTGGCGCGCCAGCATTGGATAAGTTGGTTTAGGACGATTGACCAGGAAAACAACGCTGAAATCTGGGAAAATTCCGCGGACATTGATATTTTTGGATTACGTCGTTTATTCGATATAGAGGACTTTGAAGAAGAAGAAGAACACTGGTAAGTTACTCGTTTTTCTAATACAAAATATATTGAATAAACATTGCTTTATATTAATCATCTTGTTACATTTGTGTGTTTCAGGTAAAGAAGTTGCCTCGAACTCCCATTATTTTTTTACTTTCTCAGTTAAGGTTGCGCTTTTAAAAAAACACTATATCAATTTTGTAACTTATCTATAAGCAATATATATTTGTACGGATTCCTAAGGATAAGACAAGGCGAGCGTTGTGTGCATGTATGTGTGGGTGTGTGTATAGGCAGAGTAATTAGGTGGTAGAAAGCGAGTAAATGTAAAATGATTTTTGTAAAAAGTTGGCGTCCCTAAAAACGCCCTTTCAACCCCATCAGGGGAATAAAGTGCATAGTAATCTAATCTATTTATATGAATTCATGTTGACACAAAATTCATGCCACATGACAAATAAATAAGTATATAATATGGTAAAAAGTTTAAATGATTTTTCCTTTTCATTTACCATTCATCCCATTCCCTGTCATTAGAATTAAGCTGTCTTCGTTTTATCGTTTACTTAAACGTAATATTAAAAATTAAATATCGCGAAGATCTAAACAATTAAATATCGTTGGTGAAGAAAAGTCGCGCGCGAACGGGGCCGCGAGTGAGAACGCGCGACGTTGACCACAGCTCTATTCATTTTAATTTCTCGCGGTATTTCCACAAAACACCTCGCATGCATTGTACTTGTTTATGTGAACAGTCAAATTAAGTATACGTGACAACGCTTACTCGCTATTACGTTCCTGGAATTCCTCCAGCGATGCTAGTATAGGCTAGATAACGCGCAACACGTACCATTTTTGCAGATTAAACTTACAAAAGAGTTCACAGTTTCTCGTAGCGATACTTTTATTCGCGCGTTTGTCACCCGCAAAAAATTCACCGTTAAACATAGGGTTTATCCATACATTGTCATGTCGTTGCATGACGTTCCGTATGCAGCCACGATCGAGTACAACGTCTCTCGCATCTTTGAGAAATTGACGGGGTTCGATGTGTTTAAAATTTATTACCGCACCAGTCAGTATATGATGTCAGTATATGACTTTCAAGTATCTATCTCGCGCCATCTGAGTTCTGCCTCACTCACACTGTATCCGGGACCCACGTGTATAAAACGTTGACGTACCGAATCTTTCAGGCCTTCGAGACGTGCGATACAAGCGATGAATGACTCTTTGAGACCGATCGATAATCGTGGCCGTTTAATTCGGCTTTGTTCTTCCAACGATTCGATAAACTCGTCACATCGTTGCTTCCACGCGGTAAATTCTTCCCGCTGTAACATCTTCAAACCTTTCGCTATCGTAACAAGAATCATCCGAAGGAACTGCATCTTCATCAGACATTTTTTCTTCTTCATTAACTTCAACTTTAATTTCTTCATTGATTTCAATTTTCTTTAGGAGGTGCGATTTCCATTTTACTTTACATAAAATTTGATGTACCAATTTCCGGATCTCGACTATTATTGAGTGAAGTCATCGTGACATTGTCCTTGATATCATATCATTGACCTGTACAGATTTAGTGCACGTGTTCGATGATGTCATTGTGTGACATGTTGCGGCATGTTCTTGAAAACAATATCACGTCATTGGCTTATGCAAAAATTAAATTGTATTTAACTTCGTCCCTACCAACACCATGCTTACAGCAGCCGTATATCGGCGCGCTATTTGAAAATACGACAATTGCAATTTTGTGAACGTTCGATGAAATCATCAATTATCGTGACGCGTCGCAATATGTCTTTGAAAAAGGTATCACGCCATTGACTTGTGTGGATTTAATCTATATGATTGCAGCAGCCATACATCGGCGCTATGCAAGATTTGCATTTTTGCATGTGTTTGAAGTCAGTGCATAAGTATAAAAATGCTTGAACATCTCTTGTCGTAAAGATGATGAATCTGTATTTTGGCGAGTGGACCATTCTTCAGCTACATCTCGCACGCGAACGCGGTTTTGAGTGTAACAAGGACTTGTGTTGTTTGAGTTTAAATTTTTTTTGAAAAAATACGGTAAGAGAAAAAATATTTTATTTTTTGAGATTTAAAAACAGTGTTAAAATTTAATTACATAAAATTTATGAAACCAATACAACCCATAATTATTGGGTTGTTGGACGGGGTTCTGCCTCGGATGTATCCCAAAACATATGATAATCTTATACATAGTTTCTGCATCATCGGGCTCGAGCCCTGCTACGTGGGACGGAGATCTCCACGTATACGCTTATGTCAGGGGTGCTATGCGGCGTTTCACCTTCAGTTGCGTGGATATGAAAGAAAATTGCAATGGCATGGCATTTCATCGCGGTTGCATGGGTTCCCAATCCATGTTAAAACAATGTGCTTCAAGTGCGAAAAAATAATCATGCGTATAAGGACTGCAGATGAGTGCCGCGAGTGTATTGAAGCGTATTTAAACAATGAAAGAGAGTTGGCGAGATTCAATAGATGTCGTAAAATCTATGAAATAGAGCTTCATGAATGAGATTAGTATGTGATGATGAGAGTGAACAGCTCTGTATTGCGTGTGATTTATTGTAGTAGTATAATGCTAGTTGAGAGGAAAAATGTGTGAGTAAGTAAGAGGAGAATATGGATGAGTTTTATACTTATATATATATATATATATATATATATATAAAAGTATAAAACTAAGTATATATATATATATTGTAGAACATGACGATTGCATATTGTATTATTGACGTTCTGTATATGTTGTTGGATATACTATGCTTGTCATACGTCGATGCATTGGCGGCGTGCGCAAAGAGTGAAAAAATTACGCTTAAATTTAAACGTTTATGTCTTATGTCGAGTTTATTGTGTGCAATCGGCAGATAGTTCTGTACTGCTAATGAACTACTACAATAAACTATTCTAAAGAACCTTTAGTGAAAATTTATACTATGTTTGA
Organism: Temnothorax ravouxi; assembly: GCA_030770255.1. Taxonomy (NCBI): domain Eukaryota; kingdom Metazoa; phylum Arthropoda; class Insecta; order Hymenoptera; family Formicidae; genus Temnothorax; species Temnothorax ravouxi. The sequence goes on from JASTWP010000648.1 coordinate 47,338, forward strand.
CTAGCTTTCTGTCCCTGTTCCCGCAACATTCCCATATTACTGTATGACTTCGAATAATTAATGCGGAACTCGAACTTTATGCTTATAACGTACGTAGGAGCTGTCAGAGATAAATTTATTATTTTCTTCTATGCTATTTAAATCGCAAATATAACAGGTATGTTACTTCCTAAAAGATTATAATAAAAATAATGTTTAAAATATAATTAATATTTAAAATATAAATTGTATTAAATATAGATACTTAATAAATGTAGATTTGTTAAACATTTTTAACCAACTGAAATATTAGAAGATATTTAAATGTATATATAATATTAAATTTAAATAAAAAATATGTGAACGCGAACGAGAAGACGCGCGAACGGTGGAGAGATAACGGGTGACGGAAGCGAGAGACGCGCGCGAACGAGAAGACGGGGGACGGGGAAAACATCTACGAGGGGGAGATAACGCGAGCGTGCCGTGTGACGTCACGCGGACCTTTTTCACCGCGAACCCCCTTTCACCGCTTACTGACGCGGCCGTTGCACGCGGACTCCCTACCCGCGGCGCGGCGTCTGAATCCGCGAACGCGGTTCCCCCTCTCCCCGCGGACCCCTCTACGCGCCAGCAGCAGCCATACATCGGCGCTATTTGCAAAATTTGCAGTTTTGCACGTGTCATTGTATAAATATAAAAAAATGCTTAATCATTCCTTGCTGGAAAGATGATGGATCTGTATCTTGGCGAGTGGACCATGTACAATGCGCTACATTACAAATAAATGTATATAATATGGTTTCTTCGTTTCCCTATAAAAAAAAATTCTGCAAAATTATTTTAAAAATCTTTTAAATGAGAATACCCCCATTAATAATTTTTTACATTCTCTTCCTGACGGAAGAGATTTTACCACTTCTCAATATAAATATAAATTTATCTTGCTATGGCTTCATTGTCCGCAATTGCTCTGATCGTATCGCTGATAAGGCGTGCAATTTGATAAAAATTTGATTATTGATTGTGAATTATTATCATACGCTTTTTTTCAATGCGCTACATGATAAATAAATGCATATAATATGGTTAAAACGTTTCCTTTTCATTTACCGTTCCCTTTTGTTAAGCTATCTTTATTTAGTAGTTTTCGCATAATTTCTGAACGAGAACGCGCGAGGGAAAGAGACACGCGCGAGGAAGAGATAACGCGAACGGGGGCCGGGAGTCGGGCGCGCAAACGGGGGCCGGGGGTTGGGAGGAACCGCGCGCGAACGAGAAGACGCGCGCGACCGGGGGCCGGGAGCGAGCGAGAACGCGGGAGGGAAAGAGACCGCGCGAACGAGAAGACGCGCGCGACCGGGGGACGGGGGCGAGGGAGAGATAACGCGAGCGGGAGCGTCACGCGGACCGGCGCGGCCGTTGCACGCGGACCCCTTCCGCGGCGAAAACGCGAACGCTCCGCGGGGAGGCGAAAACGCGGTCACCCCGCGGCGCCGGAAAACGCGGACCCCCCCATCCGTCCCGCGGCGCCCGAAAAAACGCGGCTCCCCCACCTCGCTCTGCGGCACCCGAAAAACGCGGTTTCCCCTCCCCCTCCCCGCAGTTCCCCTCCTCACCCCCGCCCGCGGTCTCCCCCTCCCCTGCCCGCGGTCTCAGCGGTCTTCCCCCCCCCCCGCCCGCGGTCTTAGCGGTCTCCCCCCCCGCCCGCGGTTCCCCCCGCCCTTCACCCTGCCCGCGGTCTCCCTTCCGCGGTTCCCCCCTCCGCCCCTCACCCCCCCTCAGATCCCGCAGGTTGGGTTAGAACCGGCCTAGCTTACCTACTCACTTGTTTGTCTTTGCGCTCACACCTAACGTGCACCTAACCTTACGCCGACGATCCCAGCGTGCGGCGTTGCCACGTCGCCACGCTCGAGTTGTGAAAATCAGCGCTTGAGCACCGGAAACCAAACTTTAATTATTAATTTAAAAAAAACTGTACGGTGGATCGTGTTCACCTTCAACGATAGGCTTCCTCACAGTGTCCTCTTTCTATCGATATATATTGTTCGGACATTTTTGGCAAAAGATTTTTCGCAAACTCGTGTTATTTTTAAGAAAATATCTCTTTTCCTATTAGACCAATGTTAAAATCACCTAATTTTGAAATTAAATATCTCGAGAACGGGACGGTGAATTATCTTCTTTCTGGGCTTAATCGATTCAAGAGAGTTCCTTCTTTCGATATAAAAAATAAAATCTATTATTTTTGGCAAAAGTCGTTCATCATCGAACTACCTTAAAACCTTTACTTTCGAAAGGTTACTATTATGCGTCCAATTTTTATTATGTCTAGACATAATTTTAATTCAGCGAATTTTTATTATGTCATGACATAATTTTTATTCTGCCGCTAGGGAATTTTTAAGTTAATTCTTATGAATCAAGCTTGAATTCGATGTCTAGGTGTCCCAGGTTGCCGAGAACGAGATCCACATAGTGCGCTCCATAGTTTTCGGTGTCCAGGTGTATTAATATCTTGAATTTGATGTCCACGTGTTCCAGGTTGCCGATGACGGGTTCTAGATAGTGCGCTCTATAGTTTTCGGTGTCCAGGTGTAATAATATGTTGAATTCGATGTCTAGGTGTCCCACGTTGCCAATGACGAGGTCCACATAGTGCGCTCCGTAGTTTTCGGTGTCTACGTGTATTAATACTTCGAATTCGATATCTACAATGTCCTACATTCAGATTTAAAGTTATTAATACACCTCGACACCGAAAACTACGGAGCGCATTATGTGGACATCGTCATCGGCAACCTAAAACACCTAGACATTGAATTCAACGTACGGTTACACCTGGACACCGAAAACTATGAAGCGCACTATCTGAATTCCGTCATCGGCAACCTGGGACACGTGGACATCGAATTCAAAGTATTAATACACGTAGACATCGAAAACTACGGAGCGCACTATGTGGAGTATGTGGACCTCGTCATTGGCAACCTGGGACACGTAGACATCGAATTCAAAGTATTAATACACGTAGACACCGAAAACTACGAAGCGCGATATTTGGGCTTCGTCATCAGCAACCTGGGACACCTAGACATCAATTTCAAGGTATTAATATACGTAAACACCGAAAACTACAAAGCGCATTATGTGGACCTCGTCATCGGCAAACTGGAACACCTAGACATTGAATTCAACGTACGGTTACACCTGGACACCGAAAACTATGAAGCACACTATCTGGATCCCGTCATCGGCAACCTGGGACACGTGGACATCGAATTCAAAGTATTAATACACGTAGACACCGAAAACTACGGAGCGCACTATGTGGAGTATGTGGACCTCGTCATCGGCAACCTGGGACACATAGACTTCGAATTCAACGTATTATTACACCTGGACACCGAAAACTATGAAGCGCATTATCTGTACCTCGTCATCGGCAACCTGGGATACCTAGACATCGAATTCAAGCTTGATTCATAAGAATCAATATATATATATATATATATATATATATATATATATATATATATATATATACTAGCTGGTTACCCGGGCTTCGCCCCGGAGGACATGTGTAATAAGACACAAAAATAGTTTCTCCCCCTCTCTCTTTCCCCCCTTTCTCTCTCTCTCTTTCTCTCTTTCTCTCCCTCTCCCTCTCCCTTTCTTTTTCTCCCCCTCCCTCTTTTTCTCTCCCCCTCTCTCTCTCTCTTTCTCTCTCTCTCCCTCCCTCACTCTCTCTCTTTCTCTCCCCCTCCCTCTCTTTCTCTCTTTCTCTCTCTTTCTCTCCCCCTCCCTCTCTCTCTCTCTCTCTCTTCTCTCTCTTTCTCTCTATAATGCTATAAATTGAAATATATTACTTTTTTATCTACTGAAGTTCAATTCCGTCATATACAATTCTTTGAGATTCACTCAATTATTTCCTAAAAGTTTGGAAAAATTTTGTAACCGATTTCCAAAAAGATCGGTAACAAAGAACTATACAGTTTATAGCACTCCTTGGAAAATTTTACCCCTGTTTTATATACAATTCTTTAAAATTCGTCAAACTTCTGATACCGGTTTTCAAAAAGATCGGTAACGAAAAATGATATACTTTTTATAGCACTCCCCGGAAAATTTAAACCTTACTTTATGTACAATTCTTTGAGATTCGATCATTTGGAACCGGTTTCCAAAAAGATCGGTAACAAAAACTGTACACATCATGGCGCTCCCCAGAAAATTCTACCCCTACTTCATTTACAATTCTTTAAGATTCGGTCAATAAACTCCCGAAAAATTGAAAAAATTTCGATACCGGCTTCCAAAAAGATCGGTAACGAAAAATTATACACTTTATAGCACTTCCCGGAAATTTCTACCCCTGTTTGATCTATAATTCTTTGAGATTTGGTGAATTATTTCCCGAAAATTTGAAAGAATTAGAAAAACCGGTTTCCAGAAAATCGGTAACGAAAAATTATACACATAGTGGCACTCCCCGGAAAATTTTACCCCTATTTCATATTTTTTGACAAAAATTCGGTTCAGGGGTTTGGGCTGGGCGTTGATGAGTCAGTCAGTCAGTCAGTCAGGACATCTTCCTTTATAGATATAGATTATATATATACCTAATTTATCTAAATAGTTAAATAGAAATCTTTCTCCTGACCGATAAGTCTGTCGACCTTTAATTTACCTACTAGATCGTTCGAAATACGCGCGCGACATCGAAACTGGCGATACCTGCGCCGCCAGCGTCGAAAAAATGAAAGTGACATTTCCCCCTTTTATATATATATGTCATAAGACGTCGGCGTTAGAAGTAGTATCTTAATTAAAAAATTTTCACATTTGGACTTTGCGTCGCAATATCTCCGCTCGTAGGGCACGTAACGAAAGATTATAAGAGAAACCCCCCCCTAATTGGACCCCAAGTTATCGATCAAGCTTACTTAGAACTTGATCCGTTCACTCGTTATCGAGATCTCAACATCTTGGGTACTCGCAACCCGTCGCGTCGCGTAAAAGAGTCACGGTCGGTCTCGCTCCGCGTGTACTTGGCACGAAACACTACCGTGTCTCTTGATTAATACGTTGAATTTGATGTCTAGGTGTCCCAGGTTGCCGATGACAAGTTCCAGATAGTACGCTTCATAGTTTTCGGTGTCCAGGTGTAATAATACGTTGAATTCGATGTCTACGTGTCCCAGGTTGTCGATGACGAGGTCCACATAATGCGCTCCGTAGTTTTCGGTGTCTACGTGTATTAATACCTTGAAATTGATGTCTAAGTGTTCGAGGTTGCTAATGACGAGGTCCAGATAGCGCGCTCCGTAGTTTTCAGTGTCTAGGTGTAATAATACCTCGAATTTGATGTCTACGTGTCCCAGGTTGCCGATGACGAGGTTCACATAATGCGCTTCGTAGTTTTTGGTGTCTAGGTGTATTAATAACTTTAAATCTGAATGTAGGACACGTAGATATCGAATTCAAAGTATTAATACACGTAGACACCGAAAATTACGGAGCGAACTATGTGGATCTCGTTATCGGCAACCTGGGACACCTAGACATCGAATTCAAGCTTGATTCATAAGAATCGACTTAAAAATTCCCTAGCGGCAGAATTAAAATTATGTCATGACATAATAAAAATTCGCTGAATTAAAATTATGTTTAGACATAATAAAAATTGGGCGAATAATAGTAACCTTTCGAAAGTAGAAGTTTTAAGCTTGAAATTTAAATTTTATTCATTTTTAACAAAGTTACAGCTGCTCGAATTTTGCCTATTTTTAAAGATAAATTTAGTGTTCCTTCAATTTTTGTAAGAAATGTATAATTTACTTTTACTTAAATATTATTAATTTTTATGTATTTGTTGTCATTGCTAATTTTGTGAATAATTAAAAAAAATAAAAAATAAAAATGTTTTGCAGATTCTTGCTTAACACTACAAAACAGGTGATATCAGTACAAAATTACCTTTTTTAAAAAAGGTAAAAAAAAGTGCCAAGTACACGCAATGTATTTTGTAAATTCAAAAATCTAAGTGGTAGCTTTATATCTTTTTCACAAAATTATATTATCTAACTTAACTCAAGTGACATGTATTTCAAAAAAAAGATGTGAAATCTTTAATTTCTTTTTCACAAAATTATATTATGTAACACGTGCATGGAAAGTGGTCTATCACGCTACGCGTGCGTGATAGACCACTTTCCACGCACTTGCAACATAAAATAGGGTGTGCAAGTCGTGCGTGAAGATGAAAATTCCCGGGTGCGGTGACCGCACTCGCCTTCGGCTCGTGCGTCAACTCCGCACCCTTGAATTTTCATCTTCCAGCACTTGTTGCACAAATAACTATTACCTAACTTAACTCAAGTGACATGTATCTAAGGTAAGTGGTAGCTTTATATCTTTTTCACAAAGTTATATTACTTAACTTAACTCAAGTGACATGTATTTCAAAAAAAGATGTGAAATCTTTAAATTAAATTGTGCCAATTGTAAAGAGAATATGTATATTGCTTTGAAAGATAATTGTTATGCAACTACTTTAAAGAAATAAAACCAAGTGGTAGGTATCTTCGTATTCCTATTCAAGGGACTTCCTATTCTAAACCCAAGTGATAATAGCTTCTTAATTTTCTTTAACAAATTTTTAATATTACAAAGAATCATTTTAAATACAAAGAATTAAAGAAGTAACAGTACAAAATAAAAATATTTAATTAAAACAAAATAAATAAATTTTTCTTGTAAAAAAACTTGGCGCTGCTTTTTTACTCCTGTCGCATTCTTCCCTAAATTATGTTTATTGTTTTTTATTTAATCAAAAATCTTAGTACTAATGTTTAAATTTTAATGTTTAAATTTCAAAGTCTAGCAGCGCCAAGTTTTTTTACAAGAAAAATTTATTTATTTTGTTTTAATTAAATATTTTTATTTTGTACTGTTACTTTTTAATTCTTTGTAATTAAAATGATTCTTTGTAATATTAAAAATTTGTTATAATAATTATAATGAGAAATAGGTACGTCGGAAACAAAAATTTTCAATCTCTAAAATATTTTTAAAATATTATTTTAAATTTTTGTTTCCGACGTACCTATTTCTCATTATAATTATTTAATAAATCTGATACAGTTTGGAGAACTGTGCTGATTAAAAATTATGAATATATCACGCTTATTTTTAAAAATGGGTTTGCGTATTCAAATATTCGTTGAATGATATTTTATCAATTATCACGTATACTTTGCTATTATATTTTAGATACAATATACACACGTATAAACACACGCGCACACATTTGACTTGCTACGAAAACCGCATTCTCGCAATACAAGGTATCGCATGCAGGCTGCATGCACAGCTCGCAACTAATTAGCGCCACAAAATGCAACAAGTACCTCTTTCCATTTTCACCCTTATTTCAGTTCTCATAAATTCGAAGCCGTAATCGGTTCCTCCGAAGGATGCGAAAACACGAAATTGCTCTCTAAAATGAGCGGCAAATTGTGACGCCAAAATTGAGTTTTAGCTCCGGGTTAATGTGTCATTATCGACGCCATCGAGACCGATTCTTAGAGAACAAAAAGCGTCCCCCCTCTTTCTCCCCCGCCTCTCCGTTGGGACAAAAGGCACTTGCCAGTGCGCGTATGGAATGCATATATTTTTAAAGTATATTATTCGAACTCGGATATCACTTACGGACTGGGCGAAACGATCATTTCATGTACTCTGAAAATTAATTTTTATTATTTTTAAAAACCTTAGCTTACGTTAATACTCGTCATAAAGAATGTTTTTAATTCGTTTTCAATTTTGAAGCGGATTTTTTTCAAAAAAGATTGCAATGCCATGATATATCTCCGTGAATATCCACTGCACCCCCGTTATTGCTGAATTCAGTTGCTTTCATGTATCTCCAGGGACTGAAACTAATACAACGGCCATTAATCTCGGTTACCAGCCTATTCTTTTACTTTTCCATTAAAATGAACAAACACCGTATAATATCAAAACTGGGACCAGTTGCAAGGTGGGTAGGTCGCTTTTTCGGTCATACGTCCGTTTAAATGAGTATAACACGGCCGGCAAACAATGGCCGCGCGGTTTATGCAAGCTACACCCTGCAAAACGGCGCGCATCTGATACGCATATACCCAAACGCGCGCGGCTGTGCTCGGCCCTTAATTTATGGCGGCTTAATGCCAAACAAATACACTCGCAAATTTACTTCCGGCATGCGTGGCAGTCATGGTCACCGTCGGGGGATAAACATCTCCCTTTTATTAGTTTTCGTGCCCATCGTGGAGGAAAACGTAGACGCGGGGGAATGGAGTGCTTCTCCCCCTCTGGAGCGCGCGGTGGAGTGCAGTGCGGGAGGAAGGGATAAAGCGCACTTTGCTTTTTCTCTTTTTGCCGGACGCTTATTTTTGTTGCGCGCGCCACGCTCGAAAGATTTATTGGTGCTGGGTTACCTGTCGGCCCCCTCTCTCTCTTCCTCCCGTGATAACCGCGCCCGTAACTCCGGTAAGTTTCGGATTATTTCCCTTTTTTTTTGCGCGCGCGCGGGTCACGGTCGCTTTAAGCCCGACCGACTGATAAGAATTTGAAATATTTTGCGCACCGAAGTAGGTAAGCTAGGCCGGTTCTAAATGAGTTCGTGTGCGTGCGTGTATGTGTGATATCACGTGTGTGTGTGTGTGTGTGTGTGTGTGTGTGTGTGTGTGTGTGTGTGTGTGTGTGTGTGTGTGATATCGGGTTACACACGGGTGTCGGATTTTGCGGCCGAGGAGGGGGAGGGGTCCGCGTTTTTCGGGGCGCCGCGGGGAGGGGGAGGGGGGAACCGCGTTTTTGACGCCGCGGGGGAACCGCGTTTTCGGGGAACCGCGTTTTCCGGCGCCGCGGAGGGGGAGGGGGTCCGCGTTTTCGGGATCCGCGTGTAACGGCCGCGTGACGCGCTATCTCCTCCGTTCTCGCTCCCGGCCCCCGTTTGCGCGGTCCTTCTCGCTCCCGGCCCCCGTTCGCGCGCGTTCTCTTTCGCTCACGTTCTCGCTCGCAGCCGGCCCCTGTTCGCGTTATCTCCTTCGTTCTCGCTCCCGGTTCCCGCTCGCGCGCGTCTTCTCGTTCGCATTCTTTCTCCCCCGTTCGCGCGGTCCCTCTCGCTCCCGGCCCCGTTATTTTTCCCCTGTTCGCGCGGTCTTCTTACCTATCCTCCCGCCCACATCATCTCTCACATGTCATTTTCATCATTTGCCTATTATTGCGTAATAATATAATGAAATAAATAACTCTCTCTCGACTGCGCTCTAGAATCATCGCAGATATTTTTTCTGCGATCTTAAAAAATGCAAGTTTGCATTTCAGCCAAGCGTCACTGCTGCAGGGTGACCACCACCACAATCCACATATACGTTAAATGCGTTATTGTTTTTAAGAACACGTCGCGACATGTCTCGCGATGATTTCATCGAACACGTGCAAAACTGCAAATTTTGCAATTTCGCATAAGTTAATGGCGCGTTATTGTTTTCAAGAACATGTCGCGACGTGTTTCGCGATGATTTCATCGAACACGTGCAAAACTGCAAATTTTGCAAATAGCGCCGATGTACGGCTACTGAGATGAAATTAAATACGCAAACGATGCATCATTAGTAGAATATAAAATGACGAATCTGGGGGATACGCTCAGTAGTCGAGAATTGGAAGTCGCGAGTGCAACAAATTGTGTTAGCAAGAGGAACATGGAGCAGGAGTTGTTGGAGCAATCCACCCTGTTAAATTCGCGGGAAGACTTTGCCGCGTGGGAGCAACGATGCGACGAGTTTATCGAATCGTTGGAAGAACAAAGCCGAATTAAACGGCCACGATTATCGATCGGTCTCAAACAATCGTTGGTTGCTTGCATCGCGCGACTCGAAGGTTTAAAAGACTCGGCACGTCAACGTTTCGTGCATGTGGGTGCGGGATACAGTGCGAGTGAGACAGGACTCAGATGGCGCGAGATAGATACGGCTTTTGAAAGCCGTATACTGACCGGTGCGGTAATAAATTCCAAACACATCGACCCTCGTCAATTTCTCAAAAATGCGAGGGACATGGTACTCGATCGTGTGCGGAACGTCATGCAACGACACGACAGTGTAAAAATAAACACAATATTTAATGACGAATTTGTTGCGGGTGACAAACGCGCGAATAAAAGTATCGCAACGAGAAACTATGAACTCTTTCGTATGTCCGATCTGCACGAGTGGTACAAGCGACACGTTATCGAGCCTACCTTAGCAAAGCTGGAGGAATTCCAGGAACGTGATAGCGGATGGGCGTTGTCGAGTATACTCAATTTAACGGTAAATGTAAACAAATACAATCCATTGCACGCGGGGTGTCTTGTGGAAATACCGCGAGAAATTAAAAAGAAGAAGGCGGTGATAAACGTGCAATCAAGAGACAATGCATGTTTCGCATGGTCAGTGGTGGCTGCTTTGCATCCAGCCCAAATAAATGCAGATCTGGAATCGTCGTACCTACATTACGCGTCGGTGCTAAATCTTACGGACATTAAGTTTCCAATGACGTTGAATCAAATTAAACGTTTTGAAAATCACAACGACATCTCCATCAACGTCTACAGCATCGAGAAAAAAAACAAGGAACTTGCTATCTTGCCATTACGGGTTACTGATCGTAAGATGGACAGACACGTAAATCTGCTGTACGTGCATGACGACAACGTGGGACATTTTGCATGGATCAAGAACCTATCCCGCCTCGTGAGCTCGCAATTGAGTAAAAAAGAGCACAGGAAATATTTTTGCGATCGGTAAGTATCTATAGTTCTTTTAATAATATATGTAATATTTTGTGTATAAAAAAATTTATAATATTTGCGTTTATTTTTGCAGATGTTTGCACTACTTCAACTCCAACGAGAAATTGGAAGTCCACACCGTCGACTGTCGGGAGATGAACGACTGCGCGATCAAGTTACCGAGCGATAACGACAAGTGGCTGGCCTTTTAAGAATCACAACAGGAAGGAACGAGTTCCGTTTATCATATACGCCGACCTGGAATGTACCCTGGAGAAGATGGAAGCAGATCCGGAAACGTCTAGGTACACATATCAGCATCATCGCGTGTTTAGCATAGGGTACTACGTGCGTTGCTCGTACGACGAGTCGTTATCTATGTATCGGTTTCGTCGCGATAAGGATTGCGTCGCGTGGTTCGCCGAGGAGCTAAGACAGCTCACGACGTAAAGACCATTTTGTCTACTAACGTACCCATGGCAGATTTCACGCGAGACGAGTGGGAAAAGTTTAACAGCGCAACGCACTGTCACGTGTGCGAAAAACCGTTCGAGCCAGACGACGTGCGAGTACGCGACCATTGTCACCTGACCGGTCGATACAGAGGTCCCGCGCATTCTAGTTGTAACTTAAATTATAAAGATTCGCATTGTATTCCCATAGTTTTTCATAATTTATCGGGCTATGACGCGCATTTTATTATAACTGAAATAGCAACAGCGTACGAAGGACATGTAGACTTACTCCCAATAACTAAAGAAAAATACATTTCGTTTACGAAAAACGTTCAAAGCACCGAAGATAAGGATAAGAAAACATGCGTCAAATTGCGATTTATCGATTCATACAAGTTTCTCACCGTTAGTCTCGACAAATTGGCATCTTATCTCAGCAAGAATAAACTGCGAATATTGCAACGCGAATTTTGTAAAATATCCGCAGAAAATTTTGATTTGCTGACACGAAAAGGTGTATTTCCCTATGAATACATTGATTGCGTCGAAAAATTTGAGGACTTGTGTTTACCACCGCGCGACTCGTTTTACAGTTCATTGACAGGTGACACCGTATCCGAGAGCGATTACGCGCACGCCGTCAACGTCTGGCAGCGGTTCTCCATTCAAACGCTCGGTGATTACAGCGATTTATATCTCAAGACTGATGTCTTGCTGTTGGCCGACATCTTTGAAAATTTTCGCGATAGTTGCGTCGCGAGTTATGGACTCGATCCCGCGTATTATTATACTCTACCGGGTTTTACGTGGGATGCCATGTTGAAGCATACACACATCAATTTCGAATTGCTCACCGACATTGACAAGGTCATGTTTATCGAACGAGGTATACGCGGCGGTTTGAGTCAATGTTCAAACAGATACGCGCTGGCCAACAACAAGTACATGCAGTCGTACGATCCATCGAAACCGTCGTCGTACCTGATGTATTTTGATGTAAATAACTTATACGGCTGGGCAATGTGTCAACCATTGCCATATGCAGATTTTAAATGGGTCGACGACGTAACCGATTTTAATGTTATGGATGTCGCGTTGGATTCCTCGATAGGCTACATACTCGAAGTCGACTTGGAGTATCCACAACATCTTCACGACGCGCACACTGACCTACCGTTCTGTCCGACGCGCGATAAACCACCCGGTAAGCGGCAGGACAAGCTCCTCGCAACATTATACGATAAGAAACGTTATGTAATACCGCAACCTGCAGCAGTGTACTCGTCACGGTCTCCGTATATCAAAGATTCACCGCATATTGAAATTCGCGCAATCTTTATGGCTTTGCGATTATATAGAACTGAATACGAAATTTAGGACATTGGCCAAGAATGATTTCGAGAAAAATTTATACAAATTGATGAACAATGCCGTGTTTGGGAAAACCATGGAGAATGTGCGCAATCACGTTGACGTGCGACTCGTGACTTATTGGGACGGTAGATACGGCGCGGAGGCAATGATTGCAAAACCAAATTTTCATAGCCGAAGCGTCTTTTCGGAGAATCTTGTAGCAATAGAAATGCGAAAACTCGAGGTGAAGTTCGACAAACCAATCTATGTGGGTATAATGTGCATCCTCGATATATCCAAGACATGTTTGTTCGAATTTCATCACGAGTACATGTTACCGCTGTATCGCGATAAGTGTAAAGTCACGTACACCGATACGGACCGTCTCATTTATCACATCGAATGCGACGATGTGTATGATATCATGAAGCGCCACATTAATAAATTTGACACTAGCGATCACGCGATCGATAATACATACGGTATCCCACTCGCCAATAAAAAAGTACCGGGCTTAATGAAAGACGAAAACAACGGTGCGATAATGACTGAATTCGTCGGGCTTAGAGCAAAGATGTACGCCTTGCGAGTAGACGGTAAAAAAGATACAAAAAAGGCTAAAGGTGTTAAGAGTAACGTCGTAGCTAGGTCGATAACACGTTTGACGACTACACGCGGTGTCTGCGCGATGAAATTGAAATGACGCGACAGCAGGCTTGCATAAGATCCAAACAACACGAGGTATACACCATGTCCGAAACGAAAATAGCTCTAAGTCCGTACGACGATAAGCGCTACATTATACCCAGTTCTACCGAGACGCTGCCATGGGGACATTATAAAATACCATTGTAAATATATTGTAAATACATTTAGGAAAATTAATGACTCATATGTATATGTATGTTTTTATATTGTAATAAATTTTTACAATACATTATTCTTGTGTATCCATGAATTGTGTGAATTATCAAATCCTAACCACTTTACATAAACCTCATCCCCTCTTTTGCGCAAAACTTTTTCAACGAGATACACGTCGGGATTAGCAACGTGATGTAACTTGTATTCGTAGAAGCCGCCGGCGACGGGTTTTCCGCAGGAATCTTCTAACAGATACGTCACGGGATTAGTTTTCTGCACTTTGACGACTCTAAACACCTCCGTGGTCCAATTTGGTGTGTATCCTTTCTCGAAGATTGTCTTGAATTTACTCACGCGTACCGAATCGCCCACTTTGAATCGCGCGGGAGCAGCGATCTTTACGTGGCTGTACACTGTTCTTAGGAGCTTGTCGGCGATCGCGGGGGTAACATCGATGGGTCGCATGCCGATAGTTCGATGCTTTCGCGCGTTGTAATCCGATACGAGACCCGGCAGCGAGTCGATCCATTTGTAATTTCCATTGCGCGTAAACATTTTCCACATGTCGTTCTTGAGCGTGCGATTGAATCGTTCGACGACCGATGCCTTCATTACGGAATAGGTCGAATAGTGTTTGTATTATGTTTCTTCAAGAGTTTCTGCACGTTTGCGTTGTAAAATTCTTTTCCCTTGTCAGTCTGCAAATTTTTCGGGCATCTTCCGCCGTCTCGAATTATTTTCGCCATCGCCGCAGTAACCTCGGTTCCGCTCTTGGCCTTGAGCGGTATGGCCCATGCGTGCTAGCTCAGCACGTCGATAACGGTGAGTATGTAGTGGTAGCCTCTGTTGAATCGCGTGTATGGACGCATCTCGACCACATCCGCCTGCCACAGGTCATCGTATCCCTGCACTATGACGCGTCTTCGAGAAAAATTTCTTCTCGCAGGAGCGTGTAATTCTTTTACCAACCTCCGTTTCTCAGTTGATTGCTTCTTACCAGCCATGACGATGACGCGCAACTGACGCAGATATCAGATGTACGTTCTTATCTATTCGCGATGATTCGCAATTACATCTTGAATCATCTTTTGAAGTTCGTTTGGGGTAATTTGCACGTTACTCTGGAATGTGGCCATCTTTCTCTCGATTTCATCCTGTTGATCTTTCAAAATTTGTACGCTCTGTTGCACGTAACGTTTATTGGCTGCATCGCCATCATCTACAGGCGGCGCTATCCGTCGAATCTTGCGCGATTTCGCGTCAAAGTCGGTGGCGACCATGCAAAGGGCGTTATCGCGCACGTAATTTCTGATTAATCCGCTCCATTGATAGTACGGTTCCGCACCGCCTCTTCCGAGATGTTGATTGAACGGATCGCTGTCGCACCATTTAATTTATAATAAATCCAGCCTCGCGAAGTTCCTCGATAATCGACAGGATCTCGTTATCGTGACCGGTGTGACCTGCTAGGCGTGAAGCTTCGAGCAATCGAAGACGATCTACGAGCTCGTTGGGATCGTCCCAATGAACATAGTCGATCTTGTTGTCGTTTAATGTCATGGCACGCGGTATACCTTTTCCAGCTTTTTTACCCGATATCGACGATGCAATTATATGGTCGATCTTATTGCCTGTCATGGCACGCGGTATACCTTTTCCAGCTTTTTTACCCAAAATCAACGGCCCGATTATATGTGTGTACTTGTATCCCCCGTTGCCCTTTATTTGAGCGTGAGCATCATAATTGCGTTTATAAACATTTGTCATCAACAGAATGCTCTTGTATGTTTGCATATCGTCCTCCGTGTAGATATCGTCATCGGGATATTGCTTAAAGATTAATTCGAAAAGACTGCGTGTGCCAGCGTATCGTATGCCGTCGATAATTATGTTGTCCTCGTTGTTCACGTCGAAACGTTTATTACCGAGCATCATTCCATCGTTGGTGAATTTAACACCGTACGCGATGTCTATACCGCTTTCTTCATCGCCGCTCAGAACTGCCCCGATGTACTTTTGGCTCAATGGACCCAATTGATCTCGCAACGTTTCTCGACCCTCAGATGTTTGCAACTGCTGTCGAACGGATGTCACGAGTGAGTCATTCGTGGTTTCAAAAACATCTTCGTTTGCGAACACTGGGTTGTACGGAAGGCGCAGAGGTTTTCGGTGGTTCATTCAATGGACCTTTCGATCGTTTTGCTTTACGCGGCTGTAAAATTTTGATTATTTCGCTCAAATTAGATGGCACATTTATCGATCTTTTCAATGTAACCGGAGTTGAAGCCATTACAGAGTCGTTAAACGACGCGTTTGGTCGTTGTCGTTTGAGCTTCGGCTCTTCGTTTTTCCACGCTGTTTCATTCTCAATCTTTGACACATCAGATTCTTTGCCAACGGTGTTTTCGACAATCTGCCTTAGAGGCTCGATGATGGGCTTAAAGTGTCTCTCCAACGCGACATCTTCCTCCACTTTGCCAGTTTTCAGGGCGTGATATTTTTTGCGAATCAAATTGCTCGTTTTCGCAATTTGATTTGCTATCCCCTCACGCTCTCTAATCTCCTCGCTGCTGTCCATGTTGCGATAACGTTGTTCAATCGGCGCGTCGACAACAACTAACCACGTTTCGGTATCGCAAAGTCGTTAAATCCTTTTCTGTATCGACCATTCGAAATCGCGCTGTCCTTGTCTATCACCACGAATCCATACTTTTGTTGCCAACACGTATGACACAATTTACTGAAATCATCGTAAGACATATCTGTGTTTACGTGATCGTTGTACACGTGTTTCAGATTGGTACCATTCTGTTTAAACAGAATCAATAAATTCGCGTTGTCGCGTATAAGATGCTTCGGTATCTTTGCATATGTCTGACAAAGATAGAAAGAGTCAACGTCCGCGTGCCGGCCCATTGCAAAGTATTCTCTTATCGTATCCTATTTGTCACACGCCACGTCATCAAAGATAAAAATAGAATTCGGGAGCGCCTCACTCGGTGGAATGACGTCACTGTTATTCGAGAACGTAAAGTAGCCAATCTCTTCTATTGGTGTTAGTATATTCTCCAAATATCGATATTTCGGTTGTTGCAACGATTTCGAGTACACATACACGTTCTCGAAACGTACACCGTGCGGACTTTCCAGCAAGCTTATCAAGACGTTTGTCTTGCCACAATTCGACGGGCCGCTGATGATACCGCGTATAGAAATCGGTAGCATGTCTCCATGTTTGCGTACCTCTTTCGTTAACGGCATCCTATCGTCAAAGTTTGTCACTTTGATCGTCCGCGATTGTCGTACGAACCGCATTTTACCTCCCCTCCACAACGAATAAAAAACAATATCGAGAAAGCTGGCCTATTTATAGAGGCGCGTAGAGCTGAGATGTTCAGTCGTTAAAATGTTTTTGCTCGTGTCGGATAACAGCGATAATTACGATTTAACAGCCGAGCAGTTAAAGTATATACCAAAGGTCATTCTGCTGCAACAATTTTATAATCACATAGATTATTTGTGGGATAAGCTTCCCGAACATATCAAGGCAGATTCGGAGGTTCAACAATATCGGCGCTGTTTAATACATTATAATTTGCCGTGTCAGCAAACGCACATCGACGGTCCGCCGCCGTTGATAAAAAACTGCGGCGAATGCCGCCGAAGATAGGAAGAGGTTTGTTGAATCGCGCGATAAACGCGCTTCCGATCGAATTACATATCCCCGGCTATCAATTTTGCGGACCGGGAACTCGCTTAGAAACACGATTGGCAAGAGGTGATCAGGGTATTAACCCTTATGAAAATGTGCCCTTGAGTGCTCAATGGCGGTCAGTGGGAATGTATGGTTGCCCTACAGTTGCAATGCGAATTATATGGAAAAATTAATGGAAAATATTGAGTGGCAATAAGATGAATGGAAACGCAATGGCAATATTTGAATGACAACTTTTTCCATACAGGCGTAATGGAAACTGCTAATGGCTTATAAAGGTTAAAACTTATGTATGGAACTTGCAATGCGAATTATATGGAAAAGTAAAGGGAAAATATTGAGTGGCAATAAGATAAATGGAAACGCAATGGCAAGATTCGAATGACAACTTTTTCCATACAGGCGTAATGGAAACTGCCAATGACTCATGAAGGATAAAATTTGTATGAAATTTTTCTACCTTCAGCCAATGTTGTTCAGTGTGAATTGTAATGGAAATTCGTCAATGGTAAATGTGGCGGTTCGCGCCACCGTGGTACATGCATCATCATCACTCCCGCGCGGTAACTGTATTACCGGCAGTTCGCATCGACGCCGCTAGGCGTCGCATCGTTCATGCATTCTCTCAAATTCAAGGTTCGGCACAAATTGGTATATGTATAAGGAGACCCGCGAGGCAGATATTTTCAGGCGCTAGTCGCCTAAGGCAAGAGCTCGTATTAGATTGTCCGTTGAACCAAAGGCAATGGGAAATGAAGGCATTTATATTAAAGACAAAATAGTACCATTTATTAAAATGCCATTGAATTCTTATTGTTCCAGACGCAATGGAAATAAAGGCATTTTTGCCAAAGATAAAAATTTCCACACAAAATCCCATTGGTATTGCCAGTGTTAATACCAATGGCAATACTAATGGCAATACCAATGGCAATACCAACGGCAAAACCAGTGGCAATACCAATAGCAATACCAATGGGATTTTGTGTGGAACTTTTAACTTTGGCAAAAATGCCTTCATTTCCATTGCGTCTGGAACAATGGGAATTCAATGGCATTTTTTAATGGCAATGAAGGGCACATTTTCATAAGGGAATCCATTGGACGCAGCGTGTCGCGAGCACGACATAGCCTACTCGCGTAGCAACGATCTCGCAAAACGACACGTGGCAAACAATATACTCGCCGCGGAAGCGCGAAAACGTATCACCGCGAACGATTCTACTCTCGGAGAGAGAGCTGCGGCTACAGCCGTCTGGGCGGCCATGAAGGCTAAAACGAAACTCGGTATGAGTTTGAAAACGAAAAAAAAGAAGAAGACCAAGCGAATACTTCCGGTAGCAAAAATGGCGGAATCCTACCGATCCTGCCGTTATTAGGGGTTCTCGGCTCGTTGGTCGGCGGAGCGGCGGGCGTCGCAAAGGTCGTGAATGATAACAAAGCCGCGCGGCGTCAGCTGGAAGAGATGCGTCACAATCGCGCCATGGAAGGTCACGGACTTTTCTTGCTCCGTACAAACGCGGACGGGGAGTCTCGAGAAAAAAAAACGTCGAAGAGACGCTAAAAATTCCCAAGGGTGTAACTACCAACGTACAACTGCAACAATTGGCAAAACGTATGCGCATTCCATATTTTAGAGGTATTTTTATGCGCGACTCGTTACCGATCGGCGATATACGTCGAAACGAGAGCGGTATCGTGAATTTGGATAATACTGAGGGACCGGGTACTCACTGGGTGGCGTACGCGAAGAGGGGAAATCGTGCCATATAGTCCAAGAGCTCGGAGCCAAAAAAGTCTCTGAAATGATAAAAGCTAGTTTTTGATAGTCGATTACAGTACTAGTGTACATGAATATGCTCTGGTCAGTCAAGCAATCATTAGGACAGGTGTCATAGGTGAGCTGTTAAACATGTCGCGATTAACGAGTGCATCAAATGAATTGACAAAGACTGAAAGTTTTTCTGCAGGTTACACATTGCATATAAAGAAGAATTATCTTAGTCAGTCAGCTGTGTGTTAGGACGGGGGTGGTCAGTCAGGCCCGAAGCATGTATGAAAAAATAATAATGTGCAACTCATTTATAAAATCTAAAAAAATTCTTATGGTACTTTATACGATATTGTTTGGCGCTCGCCAAATTGTATATATAGTTCTCCTTAGTTTAGTTATGTACATACTATTTGATTATCTCTCGTTTAACGTATTTCGGGACTCGCGCGAAACGTCGGCGGATCGCGATCGACACGCGTAATCGATGTTTCCGCGACTCACCAATCGGTGCTGCCCTCGTTCACCCCACGAGGGCACCCGTCTAACGAAGAGCAAGTACTCCCGCTCCCGACACTTACAGCGCCGGAGCACGAACACTCTCTCACAAGAGGTCCTTCGTTTAACACGTCTCGGGGTGCACCCGCACTACGCTATACCGTCGGATTCCGAGATCCAGAAGGTTCGCCAGATCGACGGCCTTCCGTGCTTGCTTGCTTTGCTGCCTGCCTTGCTTGCCCCGCTGTTTGCTTGCTGCCTGCCTTAGCCCGCTGCCTTGCTGCACGTGCCACCACGAGCTTGCACGAGACGGATCCTCGAGGAGACGACGGCATCCCGAACGGTGAGTCGCATGCCTTTTACATCGATTCTCGCTTTCTATTCGCTTTGGGGAGGCATTACACACCTCCCCTGGTCCTTCGAGTCACGCTTATCGCAAATCCGGGGACGGCTCCACCGCCCCCCGAGCAGTGATGCCACAAATCGGCCTCCGTCGCATACGCACACAAGTCTCGTGCCCTGTCGGTGTGTCGGGCAACGTCGGGCAATTAGAAAGAGACGGATATATGATTTTCTGTCTCCTTCGCTCTTGCAGAAACCGAGTCGCGCGACGCGCGGCGATCCGACGCGACGTTTCAGTCGGTAACTCTTCCGTAGGGTAAGGCGTGCGTGTGTAATATTGTATCATAGTCGATAATTGTATTTATTTAACATTATATATAAAAATTTAAATAATTGTTGTTAATCTTTATAGAAAAAATATTAACCATCCGCAATTAGCAATATCCGTTATATACATGTATCCAAGAATGTAGGTATTTTTAAATTATTTATTAAAAAATATTAATAAATCAGAAACACTGCTCATTCTACCTTTTTACACTCAATCCCCCCTCTCCAACCCCATACCCTTCGAAATACGTCTCATTTCATTTCTAATATAGCTCTATAGAATTATAAAAATAATGAAATCCACTCTTGGCCAACGTGTACGTTTTTTTTAAATAATATTTTGTAATAAATGTGTTATTAATGTATATATATTTAAAATTTTTTTAACAAAAATAAAGGCAAAATTTAAATAATTTTATTTTTAATTCAGATCGATATTTTTATCGTATTTATATTTCACGAATGTACGACGTACATGTTGTTGCTCGACAGAAACCGCGAGAAGGTGGTGGTCTCTTCCGTCATGAGGAAAATTTAAACAATTGTTATTAATTAATAAAAATATATACATAGAAAATAACATTTTAATGCATACAATTATAATGCATATATTGTCTAAGAATATATTTATGTATTAATATTATTACAATATTAAACAAGCAATTGTTTATATTTCCTAACTAGGCGTCTTATAAGTATGTACAGTAGAAAAAAGAAAGCTGCAGACGAAGACCAGCAACTTCGTCAGCACTATACAAAGTTAGTGAACTTTAATCCCTTTATAATACCCTTAAATAATAGGGTATTATAATAGGATATATTTATAATTAAACAACTAGCAATGTACCTACATACATCTTTATTAATCAATCAGGTAATCTGTAATGTCACATATTCGGCGATTTTGGAAACATTCCTCGATCCATTTACATTACAAAATATATAACTTGTGTATACATATAAGAAATATAATTGCAACATATTTTCCCGTCCCACTTAACACAGACTGCGGACTGTCGGATATAAAAATGTCAAGTATCCGGTGTGGTTAAAAAATATGTTGCAAAGCACATACATGCTTCACCCAACTTGCAACATATATAACACACATCATTCACACATTACAATTAAATACAATGACCAGAAAACAACAGAGATAAAATACAATTTATTTACCATGGATCGCTATGTATTTATTTTTTGCACGTAATAATCCGAGAAAAATAAATTATTTCTCATATTTGCTGTTTCCAAAAAATTATGTCTAATATTTTAGACTTTGCGGTGTTTCATCGCAGTGAATAAATTGTACTATCACTAGGTGTTGTTCTTGGTTTAGAATAAGACGTTTCGTGAATATTTTAATTTACTTCATCACATGACGAGTAACGCCTGACGAATTGCTAAATCAAGAACGACGAATTCTCTTCAATTCGAGAACCAAATCTAGTAGTTAAGCTGTATGTTTGCTGCGACAATTATTTTCGTTACTTTTTAATATATGTATATGTTATTCCGAAAAATTAGGAAATGCTTTCATCTCACCAACAAATGCCACGTTTTTCATCGCTGTAATCAGTGCAAGAAAGAATTGAGCAATTTAAAAATAGCACTTTAAAGAGCAAATCTTTTGAAAAGCGCTTTTACAAATGGTTAAAACCTTTCCCACGAAACTGTACCTTTTCAAATAAAAGAGTACCTTATCAAATAATTCTCTTCCTGAAAAATAACCATTTTTAACGCAATCAATTATCTTACTTGATAATTTTCTTCCGCGATACGCATTGCAATTATATCGGAAAGTTGAATTTTGAAACATAAAAGGGCGCGTGGATTGTAAATTGCGTTCTACATTATTAATACTGTAAGTATTAAATCAAAAAATATTTTTTGTTTAATATTGTTGCACACATCTTAAAGTATATTAATACATTAAAACTTTATTTTTAATGTTGTTTTTTTTTAAAACATGATTTTCTTCATTGAAATTTGTTTCTATGTGAGATGTAGAAAAAGGAAGCCTGGGGCTCGATTCTTGAATTCATTCGCAAGAAAAACGCGCAAATTTTGCTTTTATAGAAATCTTGCAAGTTGATTGGTTAAAAGTCATTCAATAGCCAATCAACTTGTCACTTTCCTGCAAAAGTTGAATTTGTGCATACGTTTCTCTTGCGAACGAATTCAAGAATCGAGTTCCTGGAATGTAAAATACATCTCATGCGCACACTGGGAGATTGATAAAGATTTACGTAATAATATGGGCCGGTATCACAGTCTCCGATTAACGTGATTCTTCGATTAAACTCACTCTTCGTCTCTTTCTAGAGGGATAGTTAGAAAGAGATGCAGAGTGAGTTTAATCGAAGGATCACGTTAATCGGAGACTGTGATACCGGCCCTATGGTTTTGATATCGGGATGTGAATCAAGCGATTTTCATGTAATGTGTCGATAATTGCATTATGACAGCTGACTGATCTATCGATTCTGCATCTTTGAACTGCATTATCACGCAGTTAATTCCCACGCAATTGTTTCTCGGAGGTCGCGATTCTTTCAATAAGCGTCGTGGCGTCGCCCGTGCCCTTACGTGTCATTGACAGGCGGAGTTCGGCCCGATTCGACAAGTGGTTTGTCCTGGCCGTTTTTGGAGCAGCATTGCTTGAAGACCATCGCAGAAGAAGAAGAAGAAGAAGAAGAAGAAGAAGAAGGATTATTAAGGTTACTGTAGCAGTTATCATTCTCTTTTTGTTATTTTTTTCGCATTTATTTACTTTTATTTGTCCGTACGTACACACACGCAGATAGAGAGGGTCATAAAATACTGTGGAAGTGACGAACCACAGAGTCCTGATCTCTATTTGCAACACACACACAACACATACATTTTGTTTTACTTTTTTATTTTTATCTTTCTTCTATTTAATTCTTTCGCTTTGCTTTTTTCTGATATGGAGATGTGTGATGAATTGCCCAAAAAACCTAAGCGAAGTTTTGTAGAAGCTTGGCTTAGTAATGAGCGTTACAAGTATTGGATACGTAAAGTATCACACGACAAAAGTCTTTATCATTGCACTGTGTGCAATGAAAATTTTTCGTGCAATGCAGCACATGTTTCCAGACATGCGAATTCTGCGTGTCACCAAGAAAACTTGAAAAGGAATGTATCATTATCTAATAATGATGACATACCTGTAAAAGATACATCGAAGAAGTCAATAGTTTAATAACAAATGGCTAGATATTGACAATTTTAAAGTTGTGGTTACGTGAGGTTCCACATGATAACAGTAGATGTTTGTGTGCAATTTGCGATAAATCTTTTGATGCCCATTTATCGCATATTCATCGGCACGCAGAATCTGAAAGTCATTTAAATTTATGCCAAAAAACGATAGGTATTGAAGCGAACAAATCAAATGATGATTTTAATATGCAAGATAAAGAATCTCTTTTGTCGTTTGATGAGCGTTCAAAAACAGCGCAAATATTATTTGCCGCTTTAATGGTAGAAAGAAATATACCCTATTAGACGGCAAATGAAATTCTTAAATTATTTCAACACATAACATCAGATCCTGTAGGTAAAAAGCATGAGCATGGGTCGAACTAAATGTAAAAACGTAATTACAAATGTTTTGTATCCGGTTGAAAGTGAAAAATGTCGTTAACAATCTTCAGAGAACAAAATTCTCTATTTTTGTAGATGAAACTTCTGATATCTGTAACGAAAAATGGATGACCTTTTTCGTTTCGATACATTGATCCTTGAGACATTAGATGTTCGCTCACAATTAGTCAAATTGATCAATATTGATGCGAGAGA
The DNA here is from genome assembly GCA_030770255.1 of Temnothorax ravouxi. Lineage (NCBI taxonomy): Eukaryota > Metazoa > Arthropoda > Insecta > Hymenoptera > Formicidae > Temnothorax > Temnothorax ravouxi. The sequence continues at coordinate 71,295 of JASTWP010000648.1, forward strand.
TTCTAGTGCTGAAAAGTTGTTCCATGCATTCAAGTGTGAAATGTTAAATTTACAGATTCCTTTCTCAAATATTATTGCCCTGTCTTGTGACAATGCATCTGTAATGACAGGAAAAAATATGTCATTTAAGACGAAACTAGAACAGATGTGTAAACATGTGTTAACACTTCCATGTCCATGCCATTCGGCTGCATTAGCTGCGCACGCTGCATGTGACAAAATACCGTCATTTTGCGACGATTTTCTTTAAAAAGTAGCTAAATATTTAAACAACAGTCCGAAACGTTCGGCAGTTTTTCGCGAATTTTGCGATTGCTTTCAAGTAAAGCATTGCAAAATTTTAAAATTAAGTGAAACACGCTGGTTGTCTCATCACAAATGTGTGGAAAGACTTATCGAATTATGGGACATTATACATCATTTTCTGCAAAAAACTGTTGTGAGCGATAAAACAAAATCTGGAGAACATCTTCTGTCTATGATGGATAACTTAGAAATAAAGGCATATTTTCTTTTCCTCAAATATATTTTAAATATGTTTAATGCGTTTAATGCATATTTCCAATCAAAAGACACAAAAATTTATTTATTGCAGTTAAAATCTGTTAACTTTCTCTACCAAGTCTGCCACAACTTCGTAAAAACAGAGTTTTTACAAGACATAGGTACCACAATAATTTTTTCACATTCAGAAATTCAAAAAGATATAAATGAAATTTGCGTTGGATCTGAATGTGAAGAATATCTTAACGATCTAACGATGCAAGGTCATGTAGAAATAGTTACAATTATTCGACGAAATTGTTTACAAGTTTATATCACTGCTGCGGAGGAAATACGAAAAAGATTGCCTATTTCCGATGATTTCTTAAGAAGATTACAAGTTTTTTGAGGCATCAATGTCGTTATTCGATGACAATAGAGAATTATCGCTGCAGCATGTTTGTTCCGTTGCGAGAACTCTCGGTGGCTTCAATGAAGAATTGTTAAGAACAGAGTGGTTTGCATTGTCTACAGATTTTTCTCAACAAGAAAAACAAAATTTATTAAAATTAAATTTTGATAATATGTGGAAAGAAATCTTGCAGCGCCGCTTACCGAATGATATGTACAGATATCCCACTTTAAGAAATGTTCTTAGCGCTGTTAGATCACTTCCCCATTCAAATGCAGACCCAGAAAGAACGTTTTCAATTTTAACTGATTTGAAAATAAAAACGCAATAAACTGTCTTCGGCCAGTGTAAATGCCACTTGCGTGATAAAATCAGCATTGAAGGCGAGGGGTGAAACAGCTGTAACCATGACCGTAACAAAACGACGTTTGTCTCGGATGTCATCTAAAATATTATATACAGCTTGCCCTTGCAGCCGGCGGCTGCTAATCGGGCCAACTTCCGCAATGAAAAAGCGGGGGCCAACCGTCGCGGAGGATCTAGTGCTGGACCGCCCGATTCATCCCACCAAGGAGGAGGGAGAAGACACGGAAATCGGAGGTAACGATCGAAAAGCCGGGAGTAATGGGCATCCGATTGCCGGGCTACATTCGTGCGGCTATCCAGGACGTATCGCCAGCGGCGAACAAAAATTAGAAAAAATCTAGATATAAGATATAAAATAAGTTACGTTAGAGTTAAGTTTATTATATAAGAATAATATAGCATCCGGGCCAAAGACGGAGAAATCTAAATTCTGGTCGAGTTATATGTTATGTTAGAGATTAAGTGCTAGAAGCACAAACTAAAAGTTTTGTTCTTTTATTTTCTTTTCGCGAATCAGTAGTTTATGTTACATTTTGTTTCAAAGGCAATAAAAGGAGAATGCCGTATAAGAAAAAAAAGGTTTAGTTGTTTTGAAACCCCAAAGGGGATACGAGATTCAAAAAAGAAACTAAAGGCGCGATGCGTAGAATGAGTCGTGCGCCGATGAGATTAAAAGGGGTAACCAAGCGATATCCGGATTACCGACCAGCGTTAACGTAAAATCAAACCTGACCGAAACAGGGTTACCATGACACATGGTAACCGAATAACAAGAACAAACAAACCGATCGATCGATTATCGACCGAGATTAATTAGAGTCATCACTGCCAAGGTAATGCCACCAGTAAACGGTACGGCGGAAGGGCAGATCGCGATAACAGGTTACCATGACGCGTGGTACGTGAATATAGGAGACTAACGACGCGAGCAACAAGGGATCAAAGCAAAATGCTTGCAGACACCGCGAATAAAACAATAGGGCTAAAATTGAGCGAATCGGTAGCGTGGAATCGGCAAATCAGGTACCATGACCGATGGTCACGCGTCCGGAGTAACTGACGGTACGACCGGCGGAAAGTCGGGGCGAAATCGCTCTGAGAGGCGTAACTAACCAGACTAGGGCAATGGTAGGCATGCCGGTAAGACGGAACCCGAAAGCGTGATACCACCGCAAATGGTAACGGGTACGAGCGAACCAGCCGTGGTAACAAAAAGCGAGCGATGCAAACGCGTTACGAGGACCGTGGAACAAAGCAAACCGGCGATAACGGGTGACGCGAACGACTAGGATCCTAAGATGGGCGAACCACGCAGCGTGGTCAGCGGATCCGGCCATCCGACGGTCGGAGCGGGGAACCAAAGATACGAGATAGTCGCGAGGTCAAAACAGACCTAAGTCTGACCCATGGTTAGCGGGCCAGGCTCGTATCAGTCCAAAATCACGGTCCACGAGCACGAGTTGAGAACCACTGCGCAGAGTAAGCACGGAGTGCCAAGTAAGGAATAAGTAGAGGCCATAGGAGCGCCAATATAACGGGTGTCCGGAAGGAAGGGTTACCGAATGGTACGCGCATCTAGGAAACCAACAGGTCAGCGAAATATATTCATGCGTGAACGGACATATAGGAAGGTCACGTACTAATTAAGCGATAAACCGCGAAGGGCGTCCTGCGCGGTTCCTGAGAACGGGATACCATGGGAATTGAAAATCCACGAAACCTTAAGGCCAAGCGCAGGAGTGGCAGGGCGCGTGAAAAGAGGAATAAAGTGTATGGATAGATAGCGAAACCCCATGGCGATAGTGTAACGCAGTTTAGAAATAAGGATACCATATGGGACGTAGCGGACCCATATGTGCGGAGCGCGTTGCGGGCGAGCGTACGTAGAAATAATTCATGTAAATGCCACGAATCACCTTCGGTTACGGCCGAGAAAAATATTCGAGAAAGCTCGAAGCTAATAGCAGAGGAAACGTATAGAAGGTGAAGCGAGGCATAGGGTCGAACAATGGCAACGGAATGCCAAAAGAAGTTGTTTGCGCGCAAGGAATGCGATAATTGTAACCACCTGGCGAGAGTCCTGGAATGCGGAAGCAAGCGATAACATACGGGCGAGAGATCCGCCCAGAACATATGCGCGCCGAGGCGGAGCTATCTGGAAAGGGGAAACCAGTCGAATGATTGGCGGCCAGACGTGGAGAACGGAGCAAATGCCGCAGCGGATCGAGTATAAATGGAAGGCCGGAAAGCAACTCGAGGAATTCTCCCGTCGTAGCGTGTACAGACAACGTAGAGTCACTTGTAATTAGTAGTACGATTCAACCCTTACACTTGACGGAGAATATCCCGCGTCCATCGCGTTAAGTCTTAAGTATCGCGATCTTGAACTTGTACAACTGAAACAAAGTAAAATAAATTATATTTTACCTACTAAAAAAAATACAATTATTCAATTTGATCGTGGTCGAGATACCTACCTTGTCGAAATACGTACCGGTTCCTAAAACTTACCTGGCGTCGGTCCTACTTCCGTTCGGGGAGATCCAGAGGCGGTCCAGCGGTGATCCAGAGACATCCAGCGGCGGTGCACAGTCGTGGTCCAGAGATCCTAAGTCCGTGGTCCAGCGGTGATCCAAGATCCAGCGGCGAGTCCAGGCGACCTGAAACAGAAAAAGGAAGGGAATCAGCGCGGCGTCGAAAGGTTGGAAATAGAGTATTATTAGTCCTTTCTCGATTTCGGGGGAAAAAATCGAGTGGCGACCGTGTCGGTAGACATTAAAATCATAAAGGGGGGAAAAATACTCCTCCGATCGGTTACAGTAGAAAGACTGGGTTCGACGGTGGAAGTCAATCGCGGTGAGGCGTGCGTGACGATAGGGCGTGACCCTGCGGTCTCGGAAACGTAGCGGCGTAAAACCCGCACCGATCGCTTGCCTGGCACACGGCAGGGCAAAAACCCGTAACGTCTGGCGACCGTGACAGGACACGCGTAATCGAATTGCGTACGGATCGAAGCGGGCGAACGAAACCGGTCGAAAATAATAGTCTGTAAAGAAACAGTAGTTTCTTGTGAAAACCTTGAAAAGCGTGATCCGTCTGATAAAATACAACGACCGAGAGTTAGGCGTGCGAAACAAGAGTTTGGTGGGAGCGTGAAACAACGTGCGATAAAGGACGCGAAGTTGCGAATAGTAAAGTTCGTGGCGATACAAATCGCGTGGAGAACGTACGACGTTGTCCACTGAGCCTTAAGCACAGAGCCACATAAAGGTCGGATTACAACGGCGGTACGCGAAAGCCCAAGGTGCTGTGGGGAAAAGAAAGGTGAGTCGTAGGGCGGAAAAGGTGCATTCGATAGCACGCGTGTCAGAAATATTGCAACAACGTGCGCCACACAAGACGCGAAGTCGCGAGAACCGAGAATGGTCGTGACAGGTAAAAAATCGTGTTAACAAGGGTACGAATATTTCACGCGAATCGGCACTTAGCGCGGAAAGAAAGGACTTCTGTAAGGAAAGGTAAACGGGAGAATTTAGAAATCCCGAACCAAGCTGACACCCGTTATATAAAGTATACGGCGGTCAGGTATAAGGACCGAAGTCGAAAGATACCGGGTGGGGCATTAGTCGCGACGAGCGGAAAAGTAAGCTTCACATACCGGGTGGGACGAAAAGGTCAGAGAACGAAGGAAGTTTCGGAGATTAACGGTAAATCGTACAAAAGACTTCGTGATAGCGACACGCATAGCGAGACGCGCGAATGCCGGAAAAACGTGCGTAAAGAGGTTACGCGTGATTGTAGCGCTGCGAGAGCAAAGGGGTGCATACGATCGAAAACGAACGCGGACAAAACACGTACGGGCATCACGGGCGCCGAAAGAAGTGATCGCGAGAAACAAGAGTCAGGAGCGTACGCGAAAACGGCAAAAACGGGGCCGAAAAGGCCAAACCGTGGCAAGGGTGCGCGACCGAAGTCCTCATCGGGGATGCCAAATCTGCAGCATTCCCCAATAGGAGCGCATACCAGATCTCACGGACCGGCGACACCGGAAGATCAAATTTTGCGTGACGCGAGAGAAAGCGTAGATAGAAATAGAATACCCATCATTATCGAACAAGATAATGAGGGCAACATGGAGAACCAAATGCAGCAACAGCAGCAAGATTTAGATCGAGCAAAATTTAGATGGGGAAAATAATTGCGTATTAAATTTGAGCAACCCACGCGGAGAGACAACGAATCAGGAGTTGCTTCAACAAAACGCGGAACTCATAATGCAAATGCGAAAAATGGCCGAGGAACTCGAACAGATGCGGCGGGACCAACGCAAAGCGAGGCGGTGTATCGATGACAATCGGAGCGAACGCGGGTCAGGGCCGAGCGAAAAGCGCGACCATAAAAATGACTCCCGTGTCTTCGACGATATACGGCAGCGAGCGGAAACGCCGTTAGACGTAGTACCGTTGAGAGTGAGATTACCTCGTGGTGGGTGGATAAAGAATCCATTCGACGAATTGACATATCGCGGCAAAAACGACAAACAGAATCCGATACGATTCTTACAAAAGTTCGAAAAACTCGCATTATACGAGAAACGTCCCGGAGGACGAGCAAATGCACTATTTCGGACGTTGCATGCGTGGCGCGGCGAGTCAATGGTTCGAGCTACAACAGCCGGAGGACATGGATGAGCTGAAAAGACTATTCACGCAAACATATTGGGGTTGTCAAGCGCAAATGCGGTTCAGGCAAAGGGTATATTTTGGGAAATACCGATCGAACGAAGAGCAATTATCGATGGCCGAGTACGCGTTGAGCGTTGCCAGACAGGCTAAGACACTCCTACCACCCATGGGCGACGAGGAAATCGTACAGACAGTGCGTGAACATTTCGACACAGAAGTTGCCCGTGAATTGAGACCATCCGTGGTCAAGACAGTTAACGACATGGTGGCTATGCTCGACACCATAGAAAACGAGCGCGAGACGCAGATTGCGCGGCGAAGCGAGACGAGCCAACGCGAGCGACGCGAGATCGTCCTACAACCGGAGAGACGTTGGAAGGAGCGCAAATACGACGAAATAATTTATTTTGCTCGGATTATTACGTGCAAAAAATAAATACATAGCGATCCATGGTAAATAAATTGTATTTTATCTCTGTTGTTTTCTGGTCATTGTATTTAATTGTAATGTGTGAATGATGTGTGTTATATATGTTGCAAGTTGGGTGAAGCATGTATGTGCTTTGCAACATATTTTTTAACCACACCGGATACTTGACATTTTTATATCCGACAGTCCGCAGTCTGTGTTAAGTGGGACGGGAAAATATGTTGCAATTATATTTCTTATATGTATACACAAGTTATATATTTTGTAATGTAAATGGATCGAGGAATGTTTCCAAAATCGCCGAATATGTGACATTACAGATTACCTGATTGATTAATAAAGATGTATGTAGGTATATTGCTAGTTGTTTAATTATAAATATATCCTATTATAATACCCTATTATTTAAGGGTATTATAAAGGGATTAAAGTTCACTAACTTTATATAGGGCTGACGAAGTTGCTGGTCCTTCGTCTGCACCTTTTCTTTTTCTACTGTACATACTATATAATAAGACGCCTAGTTAGGAAATATAAACAATTGTTTGTTTAATATTGTAATAATATTAATACTTGAATATATTCTTAGACAATATATGCATTATAATTGTATGCATTAGAATGTTATTTTCTATGTATATTTTATTAATTAATAACAATTGTTTAAATTTTTCTCATGACGGAAGAGACCACCACCTTCTCGCGGTTTCTGTCGAGCAGCAACATGTACGTCGTACATTCATGAAATACAAATACAATGGGAATATCGATCTGAATTAAAAATAAAATTATTTAAATTTTGCCTTTATTTTTGTTAAGAAAATTTTAAATATACATTAATAACACATTTATTACAAAATATTATTTTAAAAAAACGTACACGTTGGCCAAGAGTGGATTTCATTATTTTTATAATTCTATAGAGCTATATTAGAAATGGAATGAGACGTATTTCGAAGGGTATGGGGATGGAGAGGAGGGATTGAGTGTAAAAAGGTAGAATGAGCAGTGTTTCTGATTTATTAATATTTTTTAATAAATAATTTAAAAATACCTACATTCTTGGATACATGTATATAACGGATATTGCTAATTGCGGATGGTTAATATTTTTTCTATAAAGATTAACAACAATTATTTAAATTTTTATATATAATGTTAAATAAATACAATTATCGACTGATACAATATTACGCGCACGCCTTACCCTACGGAAGAGTTACCGACTGAAACGTCGCGTCGGATCGCCGCGCGTCGCGCGACTCGAATTCTGCAAGAGCGAAAGAGACAGAAAATCATATATCCGTCTCTTTCGTTTTGCCCGACGTTGCCCGACACACCGACAGGGCACGAGACTTGTGTGCGTATGCGACGGAGGCCGATTTGTGGCATCATTGGTTCAGAGTGCAACAGAACCCTGGCCGATTACCGCCCCGCGAGAAAGTGCTGGGAGTGTATACAGACATAAAGAAAGTATTCGAACAGTACATTACAAACGGAGGAAGTTTTATCGGCGGAAGATGTGACAAAGAAAACGCGGACGACGGAATTGCGGGTGATTGCAGTCCGAAACTGAGAGATTGGTTCGGACTTACATACGGTTCCAGTTCCTCCAGGCACTCGTTCATGTAATCTGAAGCGAGTCGATACTTCTCCTCGTAGGCCTTGTACTGTTGATCTTTGAAGTATGCGTGAGTTGTTCTCTCCGCAACAGAAATAGCGGCCAAGAGAGCAATGTGTCCACCTTTGATGTCTGCCCAGACGTCCTTTAAGTCACTGATTCGACTGCAAATTTTCGCTGCAGTCAGGTTATTTTTTTTCAAATTTCTTGAAGTTTTCCAGTGCGTCGACCGTTCGCAATCGCTGGGACTGCTTTTCTAGCAGTAGATCACTCATTGTGCTTGACAATGTGCTGGTCTAAAACACTCCTCGTAAACGAGAATTACCCCGATCTGGCTTGAAGGACCAGATGTTTTGTGCTCGGCCAAGGTGACCTCGGGACACGAATTGAATGCCGGGACTATCCTAACAAGGGCGCGGGGCAAAAGTCCAAAGAGGAATTAGCGAAAAGTGGAGTTTAGATGACACATGTTTTGATTTACAAGCACAATTTATTTCACACGTTTTACGAAATGTTCTCGCACTTGCGCAACCGAGCAGGCTGAGCATTCGCGGTAAATTTCGGAACAGAAATCTTTCGTCACTCGTACCCTCTGCGAAACGGAAATCTTGAAAAACGATCAGAGATCTTAAACGCGACCGAAGGATATCTAGCTCGCGAGGCAAATAAGCGACCGCGAACACGATGACTTGCGAGATGCTCAGGCGCACTTATGGTCACTCGGGGACGCAATAGCGGGCACGAGTTTCACACTAATAACAATGAGAAAGGAAATGTGGCGAGACGCGGTAATCTCGCACTAACAATGAGAACGGCCCAGCACGATAAGATGGCCGCGAGCGGGGTCGATATTGGGATCGAACTTCCTGCGTAGATTTGTACAAGAATTGCTCGTCTGAGCTTACGTGCGGTTATCGCAACGCTCGAGAAAGAGGCACTCGCGAAAACCAGGTTTAATTCGTGTGATGGTTTCGCCGTCGACACGGTTCTCTCTTGAAGAATCACGCTACCGCACACGGTGATCCGTCTCCTGGCTTTGTCACGTCGTATTACTGGCGACGGAAAAGCTCGTGAAATGAAACGTTTCGTGCGACGACCACTCGAACGGGTGCAGATCGCGACAAAACTTGTGCGCATAATGCGACCCTTTGCACGGGGGCTCTATGCGTACCCAACTTCCCGGACTTCGCGCGATGACCAATCGACCGAGTGTTACACGCGACGAAAACCGGCTCACTCTTTGCTTCACGTGAACGGAAGAGTGATTTGAGATGTTTCACGCGGCGACCAATCGACTCCCGAGATGCTAATTGCCACACTCGACTTTCTCCTTAGCGAGGCAGAAACAGAAGAGAGCGCGGATCGATGTCGATCATCCTTCGTCTTGATAGGAGACCTTCGGCGGGGGTCGTTGCCTCGCAAAGGACGAATCACATCGATCCGCGAAGTAACGCGTTGCGCGGTGTACGCAAGTTAGGAAACGCGTGCGTGTTTTGCAATCGCGTGATCGTAACGGTAAGCGCGACAACCGGGTGATCTCGGGCGAATCCGTGTCAAGCCCGAGGGTTGTGTGTGCTTGCGCCAGGGGTATTCGCTGTCACGATAGCGCCCCATTATACCAACTTTGCCTTAATTTTAAACAATATCAAACCTGTCGCGAAACATTATAATAAGCGTCGATATTTGAAATTAAAACTTGGTAAATGGACTAATTTATTTGCTGCAAAAATATGGGATCAGACAAGAATTCGTTGTGCGTTTACTTTTAAAAATGAAACTTCCCAAGTTTTAATGCCAAATGTTTCGTACGGTTTAATGCAATATGCAAGAAATGCAAAGCAAAATTAAACGGCAAAATGTTAAAAAAAAAACACATAATGAATAAAACGCAATATTTGATTGTACCTTGCTTGGTTTTAACGACCAAATTAATCAGACCAAAAAAAGGCAATTAAAAGGTTTTCTTCGACAGAAAGTAGCTGGTCATTTAATAGATACAAAAAAGCAGGCAACGATTTGGCGTACCAAAACAAACAAGATAATGAAATTTAGCGATAAAAATCCGCCCATTTTGTATTCGGCATGTGTCTTACGTAAAGCCAAGCAAAACGAATTGGATAATTGTCTAGGTACAGCTGATTGTGATCCAATTCGAAATTTGCAAGTATATAAATATATTCAAAGGCCCGGCTCGATACATAGAATAGGCTTAAATCCATTTCAGGTAATGTATTGGTCTAAAGAACAAATAATGTACAAAATGATTAATGGCTCAAAAAATGCATATTTTACTATGGATGCTACAGGCAGCATAACAAAAAAATTGCCAATACCTGATAGAACAAAAGTGCCTCATCTGTTTTTATATCAATGCGTAATTGTACCGGAAGATAAACGTGGTATCCCAGTTTTCCAGATGATCTCAGCGAAGCAAAAATCAGCTCTTTTAACATATTTCTTACTTGAAATTCGGAGATCGGGTATTAAAGTACCGTCTGTAGTAATAACTGATTTTAGTCGAGCAATATTACTTACTTTAGCGCTGATTTAAAGCATTATTTACAGTGTTGTTACGACGTCATTATAAAAAATGAACAAGCGGCCTTGCCAGCTTCATACTTAATATTAGACGTTAGCCACGTAATAAAAATAATTAGTAGATGAGAATGTTTACGACACATACCGAATAAAGTACGGCAGTTTTACCTTAGAAGCATCGCTCAAGCGTATAAAATGCAATTTTTGGAGGAATTATGTTCTTTTTTGACGTCTCTCTTGGTCGCAGCTTTAAGCGAAAACGTTGGTAACGTTGGTAACGTCAATGACACTTCTGTTCCAGCTGAGACTTACAATCAATTAATAAATTGTATTAAAGGTGGATGTGGAAGACTTAATAAATTCTACAGATGTGGATAACTTAGTAGATGATTTTTCCGAAGACGTTTTGCTATCTTGGCAAAAATGGAGCAATAATTTATATGCCGAAGCTAATGCTTCAGCATTAAGCTCTCAAAATGGAAATATATTTAATGCGTTTTACAATCCCGCAGCTGCTAAAAAAATAAAATATTTAATTCCAAATTTGTCGCTGTGAACAAATGTAATGCGTCCTTACTTTAAAACTGGTACGGAAGTATCGACTTCTTCTACTGTTGAATCACTTTTCGCTGAATATAAAACACGACTTTTCAAAGGATGCATTCCGATGAAAGTCGATAAATTTGTAGCCAGTCATCTCGAGTATCTCGATAGCACGTTTAGACTATGCCGCAAACGCTTCTTCAGGATACAGGGGGTCGATTCAATAAGCCGTTCTCTTTACGCAGTTGTAAATGCACTAAATGCTATGATGGACATCAATTACATTCGTTTTCCAGTAACCGCTGACAGGATTCAAAAAATCAAACAAGGGTAATGATAATGTGTGCGTGCGTGCGTGCGTGCGTGCGTGCGTGCGTGCGTGCGTGCGTGCGTGCGTGCGTGCGTGCGTGCGTGCGTGCGTGCGTGCGTGCGTGCGTGCGTGCGTGCGTGCGTGCGTGCGTGCGTGCGTGCGTGCGTGCGTGCGTGCGTGTGTGTGCGTGTGTGTGTGGTTTTTAGGACTATTCCAGAATAGGTTGCAAATGCCCGTTGCCAGTTGCGAAGGATGTAATAACACTTTTCCAGTGGTAGTTGCTATCCTTCGCAATTGGCAATGGGGCATTTGCAAGCTATTTTGGAATGGTCCTTAAGGATAAAAATATTATTCTATTAAAATAGGCCTGTTTATTTTAGTTGAAATGTTTACAGTTTATCTTTTCTTTTTTTTTCTCTAATTTGAAGAAAATAAGAGAAAAGATGAACTGTGCAAGAAGTTCAGCTAAAATAAACAGGCCTATATACATATATATAATAACTTTTTTTCTAGATTTTTCGAAAAAGGTGGTTTTCCAGGGGTAATTGGAGCAATAGATGGGACACATATTGCCATTTTTCCACCCAAAGCTGAGAAGGAATATTTATTTATTAATAGAAAGTTATACCATTCATTAAATGTGTTAGCTGTAAGTATATAAGTATTCTGTAATGCTAAAATATATAGAAAATATAATATAATACTAATAATACATAATAAATTACTAAATAATGTGATGTGATTTCAGATTTGTAATTCCAACTGCGAAATTCTTGCTGTAAATAGTGCCCATGGTGGCCGAACACATGATGCTCGAGTGTTACGATCATCGAGAATATTTGCTCATTTAGAACGGAAACACAGAGAGGGTGAAATAGATTCATGGCTTTTAGGTAAGAAATTATATTGTCCAGTAATAATATTGATATACAAAAATAATCGTATGCATGCTTTACTGAATTTTTTAAATAGTATTTTTTATTTTCTTTATTTCCCTTTTCTTCTTCTTTTCTACATCTGTCAAAAAAAGCTGTGGTGGTTAAAAACTTACATTGTAGATTTATTATGATTATTTTAGTTTTAATAATTGTAAGAGAAAAATATTCTTTAATTGTACGTTTTAGGTAATTCTGCTTACCCTCTTTTACCATTTTTGCTGACGCCGAAGCTAAATGAAGTGGAAGGAACTCCAGGCGCTAGGTACACAGAACATCATGTCCGGACTCGTGTGTCTATAGAGCGATGTTTTGGCATTTTAAAGAGTCGTTGGCGTTGTTTACGAAAGGAAAGAGCTTTACACTATCGTCCACAATTCGCTGGTATTTTACTTTTTAATGTCTTTTATTATTTCATAGTTTTCTTTAGTCTCGGGGTACTTTCCGATTCACGCATGATGCGCATGATACATCATTTATCCTTGTTTAACATTCGGTGTACAACAAGGATAAATGATGCATCATGCGCATCATGCATGAATCGGAAAGTACCCTCGGTCTACAATAAATGTTTTAAGCTCTAAGCCTTAAGAAATTGATCAATCACAATCGAATTTGAAGGGAATAATTGACTGTGATCGGTCAATTTCTTAAGGCTTGTAAGACTTAAGACACAAGACAGTATTGTGTGTTACTAAAAACAAAGATTTAAAGCATAAAATATTGTCTTAAAATTATAAAGTCAACCATTTTGCTCAGTCCCTTATTCCGAATGTAGGTTACAAGTTGCTATTTTATAATTTTACTATTTATTGCGATGTATAGAGGACAATTCCCTATTATGAGATAAGATTCTAATATGAGATATGTGATATGATTTCATAATGTGTCCTATATGGGGACATATATGAGGGTCTATTAGTTTAGCAGACACTCCGCTATCTTACAGGATCTTATCTCATAATTAGGGGACTTTCCTCTATTAATTAATAAAATATTTTTTTCTCATACTTACAGCTCTCATCGTCAATGCTTGTTGCGTTCTGCATAATATGGCAATTAGATGGGGGATTCCATACGATGAAATACATCTGGATGAATTGGACATTGCACCACCGATACCATATAATGGTGTTAACGAAGAAAATGGAGAACAAACTCGAAATCGAGTGATCCAGTGGTATTTTTCTAATTAATCTTTCTCGATGTTGTCATCTGATTGTATCTTTTTAACCCTTTCAGTCCCATAATTAAAGGAATAGCCAAATATCTACAAAACGTATTGAGTATATGGTTTTCGGGGTCGCTGATTACGAATCTGAAATTAGATTTTCAAGATTCAAAATGGCGGATCCAATATGGCGGACGAATTTGTAAAAATTAACCGGATTCTCTTGAAACTTGTTTCTTGGGGGTTTTTGGGGTCGCTGATTACGAATCTGAAATCAGATTTTTAAGATTCAAAATGGCGGATTTAATATGGCGGGCGAATTTGTAAAAATCAACCGGATTCTCTTGAAACTTGTTTCTTGGGGGTTTTTGGGGTCGCTGATTACGAATCTGAAATCAGATTTTTAAGATTCAAAATGGCGGATCCAATATGGCGGACGAATTTGTAAAAATTAACCGGATTCTCTTAAAACTTGTTTCTTGGGGTCGCTGATTACGAATCTGAAATTAGATTTTCAAGATTCAAAATGACAAAAATTTTCACAAATTTTGGCGAATCTGAAGATGTAATCTGAAGAATATTGAAAGACTCCTTCCTATTGGTTCCGTCATTTTGTAATTTTATAAACTGACTACAAATTTGTAATCAGCGACGCCAAAAACCCTCAAGAAACAAGTTTCAAGAGAATCCGGTTGATTTTTACAAATTCGTCCGCCATATTGGATCCGCCATTTTAAATCTTGAAAATCTGATTTCAAATTCGTAATCAGCGACCCCGAAAACCCTCGAATAACAAGTTTCAAGAGAATCCGGTTAATTTTTACAAATTCGTCCGCCATATTGGATCCGCCATTTTGAATCTTAAAAATCTGATTTCAGATTCGTAATCAGCGACCCCGAAAACCCCCGAGTAACAAGTTTCAAGAGAATCCGGTTGATTTTTACAAATTTGTCCGCCATATTAAATCCGCCATTTTGAATCTTGAAAATCTGATTTCAGATTCGTAATCAGCGACCCCGAAAACTCCCGAGTAACAAGTTTCAAGAGAATCCGGTTGATTTTTACAAATTCGTCCGCCATATTAGATCCGCCATTTTGAATTTTGAAAATCTGACTCCAGATTCGTAATCAGCGACCTCAAAAACATAAAAAACCATGATTTAAGATATACATTAATTATCAAATTTCGTTACAATCGAATTAGATCGAAAAAATGGTGCGTTTTTTGGTGTAAATTTGTTAATAACAAAAAAATTATTAACAATATTGCTAAATATGCTACTTGGTTATCAAGTTTGAACCTTAGCAACATAAAAAATAAAATAAAATGCAAGTTTTCGCAGTTATACTAAAAGTTATGATGAAGGAAAGGAGACTCAAAAGGTGGTTAATATATTGCCGTCTGGGACTGAAAGGGTTAAATACAAATGTATTATATTGCGATATTTTCTGAGCGATTGAAACGTTTCTTATAGTTTTTAACGTTTTTGTCATTAACTTTTATATTTACTAAGAGTAATTTTAAGGTGTTTGTTAAACATTTTTTGAACAATGCTAATTTCTTGTATTTAATCAGGTTAATTGTAAGATCGATGAAATATGAAGCAAAGTCATAATTGTTCTTGAATTTAACCCTTAATCTGTAAACCTGGGTCGTTTTCGTCCGGGCGAAAATCAAATGTAGTTGTAACTTTTGAACACGGGAAGGGAGGGCGCTACTATGCCTCCGTAAAAAAAATTATGCTCCCCGAGGACCCGCTTACCGACTTTCACCGTGCCATCCCCCCTCCGGCCGTCGCAGCAGACACTTGAATTCTTCTCCTGGACGAAAACGACCCACCTTTACAGTCAACGTTAGTCAAAACCGTAAATAATTTTTTTTCGTTTTTCCGTTTTAAAGTATTCATTGTGTCCGTAAAAGTGTCACAAAAACATCTGACCGCAAAAAAAAATTACGAAAATATTTTTGTTCAGTTTTTCTAGGAAATGGCGCAACGGTCGGGCGAGGAAGTTTCTCGATTTTTTACTGTTTGGTAATAAAAGAATGTTGTGACCCTTAACTATTGACTTCTTATTGATTTTATTATTAATTTTTGAATTAATTATATATTTATTACTGTTTTTACTACAAAATTTGGGGCTAATTTATTGGCAATTTTGAGGTCGCAAACTTAAGCATTTAATTTCAAAATAATTGCATGCAATATTTTTTTAATGAAAGCTACACTCTTCCTTTCAATTTCCTTTTTTATTCGTTTTGATATCTTCATTTGTCTTAAAGTTATGATTTTTTGAGTAAATAAATGACTATACCCCTAGTTGCTTCATTTTTTAAATAAAAATATATTTAAAAAATTAAATTGTTTATAATTTTATGATTGATACTTCAAATTGAAAGGTTTGAATTACCTCCATGAATTTTTTCAGATTTTTTGTAACACTTTAACACTTTAAACAAACGTCAGGACGAAAACGACCCAGGTTTACAGACTAAAGGTGCCAAAAAAACGTTTACAGACTAAGGGTTAAGTTGTAAAAGAAATAATATTGTTAAACACATTACTGTGATAAAATATATGTTTATATTTTCGTAACAAATAATATTTGTGAACACATAATATTACAATATTATTTGTAAACACATAAATAATATTTGTAAACACATTATTGTGTGATAAAATATATGTTGTGACGTTGCAGTTTCGCTGCAGCGTGGCAGCGCCCTGCCGCCGTCACAAGGCGCGGGATTTAGATAATTCGCGCCCGAGGACGATTTACCGAGTCAGAGCGAGAGATCTCCAGGGGCATGAATGTAACTGCGTTTCCGTATTCTAATACTTTTTTTGATTTCTTGTAAAATTGCGTGGCGCCTCACCGAGCGGAGACCGGAGTTCCCGAGAAGCGGATTCTGGAATACAGGACAATACGGAAGGAATCGAGCGGCTTATCGATCAATGCGGACGGACCATGGCGCGACTGGGAGCGCTCGCGGCACGTAATACGGCGACGGACGGACCCGTCGAGGCAGGGCCCCGGGACGCCGGGGCGGAATGAACTTCGCCTGCCCTACGCACCTGTAAAAGGGATTCCGGGACGGAGGGCCCCCGTTCCCGGACAGAACGAGAAGCGCGGGGAACGTTAGCGTCTCGCCGACCGGGAAGGATTCCGGCGAAATTGCCGTGCCCGCGGAGAAACGGGAAGCGCCCTGCGGGAGCAGGATCGTCGGCCTCTGTGCAAGGATCCGCCGCGTAGCTTGCGGGCTCGCCCCTAATTGGTCCGCGCGATAGCGTCGAGCGGCTGCGTACGCCCGGGGTGGGGCGCACCATCGATTCCGCGATCGAGCGAGAATTCGGGAGCACTCGTAAATCGTCCTCGATAGCCGCTGCACGCTTGAGTACTTGTCGCGATAATCACCGGACATTCTCGGTTCATTCTGACGATTTCTGACGCCTGTTCCGATCTTGGAGTGACGGCAAGGAGCCGCGAGAAAGGAGGACCAACGGTGAGGTTGCCTCGATATTATTCGGAATAATGTAAAGCCACGATACCGCCCTCCGGGTCGCGCTCGCTCGGAAATCACTTCGGTAACCGGCGGCACGCGCCGACAAAGAGTTAATTAGGCGATTGATATCGAGAGCGAGGGGCCTTGGAACGGTATCGCGGCCGGGGGATTATGATCGAGCCGCGGAAAAGCTTCTGGAGATCGCGGTAGATTATTGCGTGGTAATTCGCCGGTCGGGACGTGGATCGTACACGCGGTAATGGCCGCGTCTAGAATGTTCGCCTATTTCGCGTGCCGGGATTTTTCGCGTTGAAGTGATCGCGTCCGACGGCGCTCGCGTCCGGATATTTCGCGTTGGATTGTAATTCGCCTTCGGTTATTGTTCGTGTTAGATTTAGTGCGTTACGTTATGATTCGCGTCGGACCGCTATTGCGTTCCGTAAGATTCGCGGTACAATTGCGTATGTTCGCGTTCGTTATTGTCTCTCGCGTGGTTGCTCGCGGAAATCCCGTACTTTCGCGTTAGCTACGGTATTGTGCGTCGTGATGAGGACCTCTGCTCCTCGTTCTCCGCGGTGAAACGTGGCTGACAATCGCGTATTGCATCGGACCGGATCGCGCTGTAATTATCGCGTGCGTTAGATTAAGATTCGCGTTAGATTAAGACTTGCGTTAGATTAAGACTCGCGTTAGATTAAGATATTTGCGTTAGGCTAAAATACTCGCGTGAAAATTCAGGATTATTTGGCGACAGAACTTCTGCACGGCTCGAGACGTGGCATTCACGCGCTTCGGGCGTGACAACCGGCTATTTCGCGTTCCTTCGCGTTCATTATACTATGATTTCGCGTTACTCCAGTTCTTAATGACACTATTATCTCGCGTTACTCCGGTTCGTCATATTCGGCTGTGTCTTGCGTCGACCAGCCCCGTTAGCGATAAGTTTCAATTCTTAGTAGTTTTTCTGATTCGAAACCTACGTAAATTTTCTGTTATCTTGACGCCCACGCTACTAGCAGTTGTTCATTTTCTTTTCTGGCGTCCGCGCTATTCTTCATCGACTTGATTATCACTCAATTATGGACCGTCGAATGGCATACACTCAGAATAAATCATGTTACTTTGTTTTCTAACGACCTGAGTTCGTGATTTCGTGTCACCCCGCCGAATGCCGCGCTGCCCTCCTATCCACCCCGCCCACACTCTTTAGGTCGAGCTGGCCAATTCCCCGCACATCGAAGTACTTGTGTCTTGCGTCTCTTTGGAATTTTTCGCGGTTTCGGTGTACTTTCGTGGACGCGCATTGCCGCGTCTGGCGCCCAACGGTATTTCTCGATTCGCGGAACTTCAGATGTGCGAGGGAATCGTCGGAGAGGCCTGGACACCCTCCTCTCCTTCTTCCTTTTGATCCGGCACACGTCCCGGACCGCTCCGGGAGTGGAAAAGCCGTGACAATGTTTATATTTTTATAACAAATACGCGTGTACTTTATTCCTTTATTCTAAATATTGCGGAGCGTAGGACCGAATAACATTTGTTAAATCATCCACCTTTTTATCTAACGATATCAGAAGTTCAATATGTTCCTGGTGAGCTTTTTTCTTAAATTTTAAATCTTCTTTGGTTATGGCCATTTTTTCCTCTTTTAGTTGCAATAATCGTTCCTGAATATGAGAATAATCCGAGGTATGCTGTTCCAACAAACGTTTTACATCTTGCTTCTTAAATTTCTTGTTACCGGTATCTGAAGAAATTAATTCAATAATATTATGAATAATCTATTGTTGAAGACCGCAACAATATTTTATTTTATTTTTTCGACCTTCTGAAATTCTATTATTGAAGGAAATAATAAATTATTCTCTTCAATAATAGAATTTCGGAAGGTTGAAAAAATAAAATAAAATATTGTTGCTATTACACGAGTCGTCATTAGTAATTAATTTTAGTTACCTCTATCAGAATATCTCCCCTTGCTTTTTGGAGTCTCCATATTCTCTATAGAAGCGAGTACATTAAAGGATTTCTGAAACATAGCAAAATATCTTTATCAAGAGACACGGTAGTGTCTCGCGCCAAGTACACGCGGAGCGAGACCAACCGTGACTCTTTTACGCGACGCGACGATTTGCAAGTACTCGAGATGTTGAGATCTCGATAACGAGTGAACGGATCAAGTTCTAAATAGGCTTGATCGATAGCTTGGGGTCGATTTGGGGGGGGGGGTCCGTACTTTTCATTTTTCCGCTACGTGCCCTACGAGCGGAGATATTGCGAGCAAAAGTCGAAATGTGAAAATTTTATATTAAGATACTCCTTCTTCTTCTTCTACTGACGCCGATTATAACATACATATAACACAGAGATAACAGAGAAACGTCACTTTCACTTTTTCGACACTGGCGGCCAGCGGCGTTAGTATCGCAGTGCAGTGCAGTGCAGACAGCGCGGACAGTGCGGACAGCGTGCTGTCACAGTTAAAAACCTAACCTAACACGGTAGTGTCCCACGTCAAGTACGCGCGGAGCGAGACCGACCGCGACTCTTTACACGCGACGCGACAATTAATATTTTTTCTGATTTAAGGTAATTTTTTCATATTTACATATAATTATCCTATTGTTATACGACGCGAAACGAGACCGCACCGTGACTTTTTTACGCGACTAAGTGCATGTGACAGGAATTATAATAGTTTACGTTTACGTGAATATTACTTCTGTAGTAACTTATACGAACGATATCATCGTAGTTACTATAAAATCTCCCGTTTATGCGGAGGAATTATCGTATTGTTCGTAAGTTACTACAGAATTAAGTAACGCTCGCGTAAACGTAGTATAGGTTAGATTACCGGGTTCTTACAAATTTTACATAAAACGCGAGATTCACTTATGGGAGCTTTCCAGCAAGCGACACAAGTCGACACAGGTATCGTTTTATCTGTTACTCATTGCCAAAAAAGAAAGATAGAACGAACGTTTGTGTCGGCTTGTGTGTCACTTGCTGGAAAGTTCCCTATGTATGCAAGTTTAACGCGAAATAATTTTCCTAAATGTAAAAATAACACGATGTTATATATGCGGTTTGACATGAATATATATATATATATATGATTTCTGCCCAATGCTCTGAATGTTATGTGATTTAAGACGAAGATGAAGCTGAAATGTCTTCTGACGAAGACAATGCCGAAAAATCCCCGTAGAAAATGTGCAATCTGATGGCCCCGCGATTAAGAAGATTAAGAAAAATCCAGATGTAGATACAAGTTTCTTGCCGGATAGGGAAAGGGAAGAAGACGAAAATAAATTTAGGGAAGAATTGAGACAAGAATGGGCTAAAAAGCAGAACGCGTTGAAGGAAAAAGAAATTGAGGTCACATTCAGTTATTGGGATGGATCTGGCCATCGTCGGAGTGTTACAATGAAGAAAGGCGAATGTCTCAGTGATTTGGAGATACTCCAGTGTCACTTTTGGAGTAACATTGGTGTGATATATAATGTTCTGCTGTATAAATTAAATTTTCAGATACAGGTAATTCTATCAGCTTCTTCAGAGATGTTTAGATATACACATACGTGACAGATAGTGACAGATAAGGTTCGACTGCTATTGTAACAGTGGACAGTAACAAGGAAGAAGACTGCGCTCATTCTCTAATAGAGGCTGACGAGGCTAAGATTGTCGAGAGCATCACTGACTCAATCACAGGCGGTGAGAAACAAGAACGTGCGTGTTATATCTTTTCATGCATGCTCAGAATTTAATAGAATTATTAGAAACAAAGTCGTTATTCTCTCGACCCGACTGGCCAAAATATAATTTATTTAATTTCACAACGTTTCGGCTGCAATTTCAGCCCTTCTCAAGTGAATCACATAAATACTCAATAGCCACATACAGAAAATCCGTTACACTGCTGACATCGTGCCCAAACTACGTCATGCAAACGTAAGACTAAAAAGTAAAAAGAAAAAACCAAACATAGTCAGATAAAATAATCGCTCGGAAGTCATAAAATAGTCGCTCAGAAGTCATAAATACTTAAAACAAAAATTAAAATAAATAGAGTAAAAATTTACATTTGAAATAGAAAATAATGGTTCTTTGAGTTTTCTTGACACAACGGTGATTCGGGAGGAGAATGTTTTACTCACGAACTGGTATAAAAAACCCACTTTTTCAGGGAGATACATAAACTATTTTTCAAATCACCCACTCAAATACAAAATCAATATGATACGTAACCTGGTTGACCGTGCTATTCTTTTATCGGATTTATTAGGTGCGCAACTAAGTTCCCGCTGTTTTTCAAGAGATGGCGTCAGCAGCAAGCGCTGGTCGACTGTGGCATATTCAAAACGTCTTGAACCAAGCTTAGACATATGGCAAACAAACCGTTTTGACACAAGAGTGATTTTGTTTTTGCGTCATATACTTTTGGTTGTGTAAAAATGTCTGATTTTGTGCCAAATAATCGTCATTTGCGGGAAGTGTTGCTTTTCTTCTTTCATTCGAAGAAAACGGCGGCTGAAGCGCATCGAGAACTCCAAAAAGTTTACGGATCTGCTGCTCTAAGTGAAACAACGTGCCGTGATTGGTTCCGTCGCTTCAAAGACGGTGATTTCGATGTTGACGACCGTTCGCGTGAAGGAAGGCCAAAAACTTTCGAAGACGCTGAATTGGAGGCATTGCTCGATGAGGATTCGTGCCAAACGCAGAAAGAGCTTGCTTCAGCATTAGGAGTTACCCGCCAAGCCATTTCCAAGCGATTGCATGCGTTGGGAATGATTCAAAAACAAGGAACTTGGGTTCCTTATGATTTGAAGCCAAGAGATGTTGAGCGTCGTTTTTTCGTCTGTGAACAACTGCTCCAGCGGCAAAAAAGGAAGGGTTTTCTTCATCGCATTGTTACGGGTGATGAAAAATGGATTCATTACAGCAACCCAAAGAGAAAAAAATCATGGGGACAGCCCGGTCATGCTTCTGCGTCGTCGGCTCGGCCGAATATTCACGCTGCGAAAGTTATGCTGTGTATCTGGTGGGACCAGTGTGGTGTTATTTATTATGAGCTGTTGAAACCGAGCGAAACCATCACTGGGGCACGGTATCGAACTCAATTGATGCGATTGAGCCGAGCACTGCGCGAAAAGCGGCCACAATACGAGCAGAGGCACGAAAAAGTAATTCTACAGCATGACAATGCTCGACCCCATGTCGCAAAGCCCGTCAAAACGTATTTGGAAACGCTTAAATGGGAAGTCCTACCCCACCCGCCATATTCCCCAGATATTGCGCCGTCCGATTATTACTTGTTCCGTTCGATGGCACATGGTCTGGCTGATCAGCAGTTCCGCTCATATGAAGACATCTCAAAATGGCTTGATTCGTGGATAGCCTCAAAAGACGAACATTTCTACCGTCATGGTATTCGAGCTCTGCCAGAAAGATGGGAAAAAGTTGTCGCTAGCGATGGGCAATACTTTGAATGATTCACTTGTAACCATTTTTTCATAATAAAGTTGCATTTTCATAAAAAAAAACAGCGAGAACTTAGTTGCGCACCTAATACGTTTTCATGAATCTAATTTAACCGAAGTAAAAATGATTCTATCAAATAATTGTTATCCAACACAATTAATTAATAAATATATTAATATTCGACTCAATGAGTTACAGAAACGTCATAACAATTGCAATAGTTCTAACACAGACAATGTGCATCGGGATCCTCCGAAATTTATCACCATACCGTATATTAAAGGTCTCAGTGACAATGTTGGCCGCACAATGCGCGATGTAAAATTTAAGGTTCTCCTCACTATTCCGAAAAAGTTAGATTGTATTATTCGAAGGGGGAAGGACAAGCTACCGTATCTTAAACAGACAGAGTTGATATATAGGATTGATTGTGCTAATTGTAATGCTGCATATATTGGTCAAACAAAGAGACATCTCGAGACACGCGTTAAAGAGCATTTCTGTGATATTAGAAAGAATAGTGACAATCATTCTGTAGTGAGTAAGCACCGTCTCACGCATAACCATGACTTTAATTGGCAACAACCGAGAGTTTTGTATAAAGAGTGTCAATTTAAGAAACGAGAGATCTCAGAAATGTTCTTTATTAAAAAATGTGTTAGCGCAATAAACTTACAAAAAGACACTGAAAATTTACCAGCGAATTATAACCGTGTGATTGGCGTCACTTAGTTTTTATTTTATTTATTTTTCCACTCGTTTCCGCCTGTGAGCACATCTTGTTTAGTATGACTTCGACCGTCACGCCGTACGGATGTGTTCGCTGGGATCGCTTACGATGTTTTCTCGTCCCATGCCTTCTCTAGTCTTATATTTTTTGACACACAGAATATGTAAGCTGCTGTTTTTTACTTTGTACACTTTTTACTCTATTTATTTTAATTTTTGTTTTAAGTATTTATGACTTCTGAGCGACTATTTTATGACTTCCGAGCGATTATTTTATCTGACTATGTTTGGTTTTTTCTTTTTACTTTTTAGTCTTACGTTTGCATGACGTAGTTTGGGCACGATGTCAGCAGTGTAACGGATTTTCTGTATGTGGCTATTGAGTATTTATGTGATTCACTTGAGAAGGGCTGAAATTGCAGCCGAAACGTTGTGAAATTAAATAAATTATATTTTGGCCAGTCGGGTCGAGAGAATAACGACTTTGTTTTGAATTATTATACTGGCGATAGAAACTATTTGTTTTTATTTAGAATTATTAGGTTAGAATTATTAGGATTTTATTAACATTGAGAATGTTAGGAAAAAAGAAGAAAGAATTGAAAAGAATAAATTATAAAGAAATATATTGTTATAAGGTCGAGAGAGAACTAATTTTGTAACAAGGTTTATTTCTAGGCGATAGTGGAGGAAAGCACGAGAGAGGTAATACGAAGAGCGGCGACGGCGGTGGGTAGTCTACGAGAAGCCGAGTTCGACGTGAGATTCAATCCGGACGTGTTCTCGCCCGGCGTCAAGCATCCAGATCCTAATGGTCCCGATCTGAAGAAGCAGAAGCAGTTGGTGAAGGACGCCACGGACTTCTTGCTCACTGCGCAACTACCGACATTCGTAAGTTCGTCGTAAAATTTAGCAGCACAAGTTTTTATTATTTCTGCAATTAGATGCGAAATGTGGATTGTTTCTAAATGTACTTCTAATTGTACAATTGTATTTTTTTTTTCTCAAGAAAATCTTTGTTTCAGATTCGAGAGTGCCTGGATCATACAGCGGCCGCAATGGACGGTAGCACGTTAGTGGAGGCTCTCCATGGTAGAGGCATTAACATTCGCTATCTCGGTAAATTGGCGGCTATGTTAGCCGCGGTACCACAGTTGCAGTATCTCAACCACATTGCTGTATCTGAGCTAATCCTCCGATTGGCCAAACACATTTTTACCTCTTACATGCAGGTACAATATTTGTGCAAGATATTCTTTACGTGTGATAATGAATAATGTATTGTTTTTTGCTTGTAGATACATCTCGCCTTATATTCTTTTGCCAACGAGCAAGTATCCGTATCATTAAGATTACTGTATAAAGCACGTTATCTAGCATTATTAGTCTGCGGTGAAGATCATCCGGAAGTGGCTTTGCTCGATGTAAGTCCAATCAGAAATTTCTCTTGTAAAAATTATATAAAGTTACAAAGTATGGGTTATTTCTATATTTTGTGTATATATATATATAATATATGTATATATATATAATTATAAGATAGTTTTATGTATTTTTTAATTTCAAAAAGTTAACGTTTGAATTACAATAATAATATCGTATTTGATGTTTGCAGAGTAACATCTCGCTAATTCTGCGGTCGGCGATGAGATTTACACGGACAAGTCAGGCGTAAGCTTGCCACCGATTCAGGTGCAGCCGCCTAGCATGGGCTCTGTGCTGGACATGCTCAACGTTATCAATGGCATACTCTTCGTGCTGTTGTGCCGTGACTGGGATAGTGCCGGCACAGGATTCGGAGATTTCGGGTCGGAGAATAAAGCTCGCCGCAACGTGTGAAATAATCAGTTGAATATATTTGATTTGCCCAAAGTTACAATAATCCCCTTTATTTCAAATCCCGTTACTCGCGTAACAGTAAACGATTTATAATTATTGGAGTAGTGACGGTATGTTCTCAGACGCACGTCTCCGCTTTGATGTTAATTAGCGACTGCCCGCCGATCGTCGGATTCCGCGGTATTCATCCGCTTGCTGTTGCTAACTCGGGGGCTCCCGAGTTAGCGCTAGCCCTACGCGGTCAGCGTTTTTGATCGTGTCGCATTGCATCGGATGATCGGTCGTCCGATGCAATCGTCAGTCTTTTCGGCGGATGTGGATTTTACGTTTGTCGCTAGGGTCGGATTTCGTATCGGAGGCACTTGGTGTTGCCAAGTGCATTAATTACTCTCTACATCGTTGTGCGCTCACAACATTCCTTCCCCCGCGGAAAAAGAAAAACTGAGGTCTTCGAAGTTTTTCGTTATTTATTTGTTTGGGTTTTTCTTTTTCTTGAGAGGTTACAATCTAAGTTTCTTATATGCTAATATGTATGCTGTGGTTTCCCTCTTTAAATTCTTAATGATTCCCTTTTTTCTTTATTACATAAATGATTACAAGTATAATGCTTACTACGACTATAATTATGGTTGCGGAACCCACAGGATATATAATATTCTTATTTGCGAAAACGCTGGGTTGGTTAATTTCCACTTCCTTTTTAATTTCATCTAGGCTTAAGCTTAACTTTATTAATTCCGACGGATCTTTGATTACTGGTTCTATTTTTATTTCTTTTTCGGAATCTAATTCGTTGTCTAATATTATACTTTTTTCTGGGGTATTGGTTACATTGAATTCTGGTAAATACATTTCTACATATTTAGTATAGATTCGGTTTTTAGTTTCTAAAATTATATCTGGTGTAGTTATTTTACAATTTTCGCGTAATGTTATTTTTCCGGTTTTTTCAATTTTAATTTTATTTTCTGGTAACTCATTACATTGTATTATAATTTCCGATATTTTTGGAGTGGAATATAACCATGTTTGAGGTTCGGCTAATGTTATCCAGAATGTTACCTTAGAAATGACGTGACGTTGTCTACGATTTTCTACGTATTTAGGTGCTTTTACAAAAAGTTGCACCTCGCTTGGTGCATTTGCAGTTACAAAATACACGGGGAAAATCTGATCGCATATAAATTTAGTAGTTTCTCGCGTACATTTATTTAAATCGCTTTCCTTTAATATTATATAATTATAATTTTCTCGGTTTATTCCTACTAGTGTGTGCGAGGGTTCTAGTAGGGTAAATACATTATGATCGTTGTGTATTGGTACAGGTGTGATTTTTATTATTTCGTATACCGGATATGCTATTAAAGGAAACGCGAGGATAGTGTATACGTTCGAATTGTCGTAATATGCGCTTACACTTACGTATTTTTGGATAGTATTCCAGTTTTCTGTCTGGATTTTAAATGGAAAGTTTAATCCTCTGGTTAAGTGCGAGGTTGCTTCCTTCAATTCTACGATTATGTTCTCTATGGGAAGTACGCGTGTAATTAAAATGTTATTTTTTGCATATGTTAGATAGTCTGTAATGTCGTTTATGTCTGTCGTGAGGTCAGCTAGGATAGCGGTTATCAATAGTATCTGTTCGTTTATTTCCTCTCGGTGTATGAATTGGTCGTGCAGTTTCCTTGTAACGTTTGCCAGTAAATTTTCGTTGTGTGATAGAGTTTGCTCTAATTTTTCCATGTGGCCTAGTGTGGCGTTGATGATCTTCAGCTGGTTCTTTGCTGCATGCTGTAGCGTTTGTTGCTGGTTATCAAGCATTTGTATTTGTTCGTTGATTATTTTTGCATCTTCAGCATCCATGGTACCAAATAAAGTTTTACTTATCTCTCCGATGGCGTTTATTAAACCTCGCTTAATTATGGGTGATTTGTAAATTGTTTGTAGATGTTCTAGGGCGCGTGTCGTTTTATCGTTTTCTCTCTTAGTGGTCCGGAGAGCAATCTGACAAGTATTTTTAACGTCTCCAGTTGCATAACTGCAAAGTTCTTCGGTACTCCCTAGGTATCTTTGAAGCTGCTGATGTCTGGTTTTTAATGCGGTTACGTCTATGCGTATCGCTAATTTCCATGTTGCTTTCGTTTGCTGCAGGTGTCCGATTCTCTCGAAATAGATGCCTGGCTCGTTGATAAATTGCGTCACTTCGTACGGTGGTACGGGCGACGCCGACGCTCCTGTTGTGAGGTGTTGATAGAGGATGAGAAAATTTATAATAATGCGTAATTTTATTTCTCTTGAAACATCAGATTTTTTATTTACTTTTTCTTTATGTTTCACGGGTAGGCGGACGTTCGCCGTCGCGCTATCAGTTCGCGTCGTGATCTCATGTTTCACCGCCGTGGTGTGTGTTAGCTTATCGTTTTCCAAACGAAATATATCGCAAAAATTATCGCATTTCTGCTCTAACGCGTTTTCCTTTTTATTATTTAAAATTTTCATGCGTTCTTTACGTAATTTCTCGCGTTGTTTTTGACTTGAGTTGCGCTCTTCCGTCGCGGGTAATGTGAGTACGTCAACCGTGTCATTCACCGGCACCTCTTCTAGAATTACATGCGGTGTGAGCATCTTGACTGTCTTCTCGGTGACGTTTAATTTGCTTATCAGACAAGTGGAATCTATGGGTTTTATTATGCAACTTCCGATAAAGACTCCAGAAATAGGTTTTACACGTTTTACAATACCTATTCTATTTCGGTCTGCAGCTATCGTTTGTATGATTGTTTTACTGCGGAGGGGTTGAATCAGCTTCTTATACGGTTGTAGCTTAAGATTTACTCCGCCGATTCTCAATACGTTTTTCCCATGGAGACAGTCAGCTCTGTGCTTTTTGATAAAATCGATTCCTAGTATTCCTTCATAGTCCATCGGGAAGTCGTCGTTTACTACGTGTATTGTATGGCGTATGACTTGTTTTCCCAATTTTATCGTGGCTTTTATTTTTCCAAGGGTGTACAGTTGGTGTCCCGCTATCCCTGTCAGTGCGAGTTTCTTTTCACGCATTTGTGTATTGCCTTTCAAATTTCCTATTTTGATAAAGGTTAGTGCTGCTCCGGAATCGAGCAAAAATTTCATTTTTCCCGTTTTGGTTTCTTGCATCGGGAGTGTTACGAGATCGAGATTATAATTTTTACTAGTCTTGCTCGTCACTTGAGTAACTTGATATTTGCTTACGGCTCGCGCCTTAGGCTTTCTCGGTCTCTTTTCTTCTTCACTGCTACTGTTGCTGTCGCTACTTGCTGTTTCCTCTTCTGACTCTGGGGTCCTATTTCCTTTGCTCCTTTCGGCCGCATTTATCTGTTTCCTTTCCCGCGGCTTATATTTAGAATGGCGAGTCCGTTCTTTCTCGGGTAGTCCGTTAAGCGTCCAACAATCTTCCTGTTTATGCCCTACCTTTTTGCAATGCTTGCAATACTTTTCGACGGTATTTATTCCGCTGGGTTTTTCTGCTTTTGGCAACGAGAATCTATTAGCGGGTCGGCTCGTGCGGCAATCTCGCCCGTAATGGCCGGTCTTTCCACATTCGTGGCATCGTATGGCCGCGCTTCCCGCATTTCGCGCGTTTTCCGGATTGAATTTGTTTCTATTTACCGGTTGTCCGTTCCGCGGGGAGGGGCCTTTCACCTTTTCCTCGGCGCTGGCGCCGGTTATTGCCTCCTGCAGGCTTTGATAGCGTTGTGCTCGGACCAACATCTTGATATCGTCGTGCAACCCGATTTGGAAATTCTGCAGGGCTTGCATTTTAACGCTGTCGAGGATCGCTTTCTGCTGCTCTTGCGAGTGCCCTTGGCCTTCCTCCATGGCTTCGTATAATTCTCGCGCTAGTTTTTCGACTCGGCGCCCGAATTCTTGAGCGCTTTCTCCCGGTTTTTGTTTCAGGGAGTTAAATTCTAACTGCAGATGAGTCATGCCGCGCTTTCCGAGATATTCCGTTTCGAGCTCGCGTTTTAATTGCTCGAAATCGCGAATATCGCGCGTGTCGAAGTCCGTCATGGCCTTTCCCTTAAACTTCGTACATAATATGGCCTCTAGAAGCGTCGATTCGTCCGCGGGGTGTATGTTTTTTATCGCGTAAGTACTCGCGCTTATAAATTCGCGGACGCGCTCCCGGGATTTGCCGTTTATCTCGGGAATCATGTTTCGGGCTTCCTTTAAGCTAAGGAACCCGATATGGTGTCCCGGTTGGTTTCGAACGTCGTCATTCGTTCGCCCGTAGGTAACGTCCAGAGGTCCTTGGCTACGTACGCGACGACCTATTTCGCTGGGACGATCGTAAATTGTGGCTTCTACTCTGCTTACGCGGTCCTGTACCTCGCGTACTGCGCGAAGGAGTTCGACA
Organism: Temnothorax ravouxi; assembly: GCA_030770255.1. Classification (NCBI taxonomy): domain Eukaryota; kingdom Metazoa; phylum Arthropoda; class Insecta; order Hymenoptera; family Formicidae; genus Temnothorax; species Temnothorax ravouxi. The sequence continues at coordinate 100,740 of JASTWP010000648.1, forward strand.
GAACGGTCGAATTCCGTGGCCTCTGCACGGTTTAAACGGTCCTGTATGTCGCGCAACATGTTCAGCATGTCTGTGATCACGGCGCCCTGTGCAGCGAGGTTCGCGTGTGTCGGCTCGGGGGCTCGATGTTGGTCTATGTCGGGCGATCGCCCGTTAACCGAAGGTCGGAGTCGCGCTATTTCCGCGTCGACCTGCTCGGGTGTCCTCGGCATATTTTGAGTCTCGTCGCGGGGTATATTGTCCTGGGTCGCTCTTCCTTGCTGGCTCATAATGTCTTCCTCGGAATCCCAATCAGTTTCGACTATACTGCTGTCGGGCGACGAGAGGAAGTATGCGCTGCTATTTGTACTGCCTGCGCCGTCTGGGTGTGCGTCGGTTTCAGTCGGGGTCAGTCTACCGTCGCCGTTATTATTTTCGCGCGTTAAACTTGCGTCTACTTCGTCGAACGAAAATTCGCGCTCTATTACAACGTTCGGGTGCAATTCTAGCCCCGGCGAGCCATCGTCTGACAATCGCGAGTCTAAATTCTGTCGCACGCGGTCTAACGCTTCGCTAACGGTACGTCTATTTACGCGTACGGGGCTTCGCGAGCTATATTTAATCGCGCGCCGCGCTGTCTCGCTGTGCAAGAACGATTCGTTTAACGGGACGGGGGGACGTGCAAATTAGCCAGCAGGATATCGATAACTTCAAGGCGGAGATCAAAAAGCGGCAAAAGGAACATTCGCCGGATGACGGCGAAGCCGTTCTGGCAATCACCGAAAAGGATTCCAAGAAGAACGATAAAGAAATCAAGAAAGCAACTGAGAAAAAAATCGAGAAGGTCGAGCAGAAGACAACAAAAGACTTGGAAGCTAGCAAAATTGGCTTAGAGTCGGGCGTGGCGGCGAAGGGCTGAGTCTTTCGTTCGCCGACGACGAACAGTAGTCTTTCCTTTCTTTTTTCTAAGCCCTAGTCGTTTGTCGTGAAAAATGACAATTTCGCGCGAGGATCGTTGTGTACGATATATATATTCACTTGGTACTTGCACTGTTTTTGTTATACCGTTTAAACGCAATTAGGATACGAGACTCAAAAAAAGAGACGAGATACCGTCGTTGGTAGTGTGTTTGTGAAGGTAAAGGGAGGAATGTACCCATCGAGGTTGAATTTGCATGCAATATCAAATGTATATAAAGACACAGGTGCCATGTTGCTTAAAGAGAGCAATTTTAAGTGAAGATTATATCTTCAAGTTAATTAAGATAAAAGAAATTGTTCCCTTTTTGCCATTGCGTAAAATCAAAAAAGCAATACCATTTCTTCACTTGCGCGCACGCGACCACGCAATTTTTTAAGGCTCAAATTGTTTACCATGCAAAATGCCGGTGATACAAATACGTCGACGGTGCTGGTTGTTAATTTCATCAAATTAAGTAACGTTCAAACTTGACTAAATTTGTATCAGACTCTCGAAATTAATTATTTTTCTCTATTATTTTGTAAAGCGAATTCGCAACCCTTTCGACACTCTTGAATGTATTAGTGCTTATTAAAGGCTGTCGTGTTACACAAGACGCATGCATAAGCAGGTGAATTTACATTAAAATATATGTTGAATATTTTATCATATATGTTGTGCGCAACGTAGATGTGTGTACACATGCTTTAATCTGCATTAATATACATTAGCGCATGCACCCATTTATGCGATTGTGACATTATTATATTGTGCCGTTTAGGCATATTGTCGTCACTCCATCCTAATTACCACCGATAAGAAAAAGAAGAAAGTATTATCTTATTTCATTATGAAGATATTCTAGGCATCTCTAATGCGGTATCGAGAATGACGATGATAATAGTATGAAGTAGCGAATGGTATTGTTAACCGATTATGTTTGTAATTAAGGACGTAATGGCCAAATGTTAATCGAGTCATTGTATGTCGTAGCTGATTTCAAGTTGCGCGATTATAGTCTTAGGACCGTAAGTAAAAGAACCGATTGTTATCCCGCTGTTAATATTGCAGAAAATAATGCTGATTATTCAATCGCGAGGGTTTGATGGAAGAGCAATTCAAGAACTATGATTCCAGCGGATAACAATCGTTCAGGCCTGAAGAAGCACTAGCATTTTCTGCAAGGATAGAATAAAATCGTAATAACAAATTATCATCGCATTGCACTCAGATATAAATAAAATTACAAAACTTCACATGTATCATCATAAAATAAAAAGACCGTTACAAACTTGGTTTACATATACTACCTGTAGACATACATTACTATCCTAGCTTACTTTCTTCAACATGTTGCATGGAATAAATTGTTTTATATGTATTGTTTTAAACTTCATATATTTCATCATAAAATAAAAAGAACGTTACAAACTTGGTTTACATATATACTATTCTGTAGACATACATTACTATTCCTTAGCTGACTTTCTTCAACATGTTGCATGGAATAAATTGTTTTATATGTATTGTTTTAAACTTCATATATTTCATCATAAAATAAAAAGAACGTTACAAACTTGGTTTACATGTATATACTATTCTGTAGAGACATACATTACTATTCTTACAGACTTTCTTCAACATGTTGCATGGAATAAAAAAAAACTAAACTCGAATCTTTATTAATCAATGTTCATGCAATGAGATCTCACAGCAGAAACGAAATTTATATTGTTTTGATACAAAAATATATCTCTCTAATACTAATACCACACTAAATGCGGCTCGCGCGCGGCTTAAACGGTAAAAAGTAGAAAATATCGTGCACGCTACTGTACACATGTCGTGAAACTGTGCGAGAACTGCGCGGATCCGTGATATTTCCTATGCCTTTCACACTTAAGAGCAGTCTATTAAACGGACGCTCTCGCCAAGGTAGCGAGCGTACGAAAATCCTCGGGGATAAATAAAAGAAAAAAGGAGAGACAGAAATAAAGGGGCGGAGGAGAGAAAACAAACGAGTATAAAATTACGAAATATTAAATATCTCTGCGCGTTAACAAACTAAATGTCGCTTAACGTGTTATTTGTACATTTTGTGCTATAAAATTACGAAATATTAAATATATCTCTGCGCGTTAACAAACTAAATGTCGCTTAACGTGTTATTTGTACATTTTGTGCTAAATTCGACGGCGTGTCTCGCAGGAAACCTGTCTGTCTTATTTTTTTAAATCATGCCGGCGTACTAGTGCAAACAAAAATTAAAAAAAAATTAATAATAAAGGAAATGAAAGAAAAAAAAGAAAAGAAAGATCGCAATACTGTAACAAATAACACTCGTCTCTTGATCACGCATAAGAAACATCACCCGTTGGACGAATCGTAAACCTTATTTTAATATAGAAAATTACCGCAAAAAGAAAAAGGAGAAACGAGGGCAATCCCTTCGCAGCTCTTTCCGGTTGAGGAGCGTGAATCTAGCGACAATTCTAACAAGCATACAGCACGCTTTTACTGCAGAGTCCGAGCTATGGCAACAGCGAAAAAAAAAAATCCACGATCGCCCGTTCGGCCGAGGCTGGTAAAACGGGCGATAGAGACGGCGCGGAGACGGCCGTTCATTTTCACCGGGTGGGGAGGAATGAAGATGTACACACATTATTACAAATACACTGTATGTGTGTACATCTTCATCGTCCCCCTTCCTCCTCTTCCCCTTCCTCCTCTTCCTCCTCTTCCTCTTCCTCTTGATAGATGATTCCGACGATTTCGGCCTGCTCGTTGCCATCTTTTTGCTGTAACAAACAGAAATTTATATATTTATTTTTATTTTTACCATTTACTGTAATAAATTGTTGATTTTTTGTACTTACGTTTCGCTGAAGTTGATGTTGGTGCTGGAGCCGGTGCCGATGCTGGTGCCGGTGCTCCTGCAGCTGCCGGTGCCACTGCTGGTCCTGCTGCCGTTGCCAGTGCCACTGCCGCTGCCGGAGTCCGGTGCTCCTGTAGCTGCCGGTGTCACTGCCGGTCCCGCTGCCACTGCCGGTCCCGCCTGCCGGTCCCGCTGCCTGCCGGTGCCACTGCCGATGCTAGCGCAATTGCGGCGGCAAGTTCTTGCTTTAGTTTTTGGTTTTCCGCTTGAAGTTGCGCAAGAACAGCGCTATTCTCCGCGCGTTCCGCGTCATGCGAGGTCATATCGTTATCCTGAAAAATAAAATAAAGCATTATATTGCTGTCAAATGTATGCGTTAATGATTGAGTTCCAATATTCATTGTCAGTACTGAATCTATCATGAAGAGACACGGTAGTGTCTCGCGCAAAGTACACGCGAAGCGAGATGTATATTTAAACTCACAGTTGACAACGAGTATCGGAACGTATGATGCATAAAAATATCTCAAGAGACACGGTAGTGTTTCGCGCCAAGTACACGCGGAACGAGACTCTTTTATTACGCGACGCGACGCGACGCGACGAGTTGCGAGTAACCTGAGATTAATTGTATACTTACATCATCCATTCATATTCGTTGTTTAATATTTATCTTCTTGAACTGCTCTTCCATCAATGGTCAATGGTTATAATGCACAGTAACAGTCGGATCGTTGTCAATAGCGCGCGCGCGGCCGGCACCTGGCACCGATCAACCTGGGGAAACGGTGGAGATAATTCGGGACTACTGACGCTCGCGAAATCCGCCGATGGGACACGTGTCCGCCTCGTCGTACTGCTCGTCGTCGAGCTCTCGTAACAGGTAGCGCGAAAACTCGCGCGAACTATCGTTGTCAATCGGATCGTTGTCAATGGCTACCGGAAATGGACGACTCGAGGCCGAGCGGATCCGCGCTCATGTAGCGCTAATCGTTTTTTGTTTTTAAAGGCAGATTTATAAAGGTCGTAACCGTTAATTTAAGCCGTAAACCCTAAGAAATTGATTAGTGACAGTCGAATGTGAGAAGAATAATCAACTGTGATTAATTAATTTCTTAGGGTTTAATTACGGTTTAAATCAATATATAGTTAAATCAACGGCCTTTATAAATCGGCCTTATGGTACGATCTCATGATATGGAACGTATGAGCAATGCACAATTGTTGGAATAAAGTCCGTCAATCGCAAACATTCCGCCAATTTATTGTATCAATCAAAATAATGTATTTTACTAGTACGCACAGATTACGCTTCCATGTTTTCTGCTGCATAAAGAAATCGGCGGAATAAACGTAAAAAAAAATCGAACCAATTTTCGAACGTTCTGCCAATTTCGCATTGCGCATGCGTTTCGTACCATGAAATCATATCATATTGCAAACACGTATTGTTGATCGACGCGATTATCGACCTAGAATTACCGACTGTGATGCGAGTTTGTGCGATTATCATGATTTCTTAAGTTTTATGGTTGTAGCTTAGATTTTATGTGTCAGTGACACGATCTGATTGACTGCAGAATCGATCGAAGATTAATCGTGTATTAAATTAAATACATAATGTGGCAGCCGTCGTCAGCCACCAGGAAGTCACGGAGATCACGTTACGCGGCGACAGGTTAGAAACATCGAGGCATCCTGTCAAAATTACAATTACTCCGATTTGTTTGACAGGACTTCGTGTCTCCTAGCAACCGAGTTTTTCGAAAATTCACCCATAGATGGATGTCGTAACTCGTAATTAAAATTCAATCACGAGTGAATATAAAGGCGACCGATTTCGAGGAAATTCGGCAATGGCAGAATTGTCCTACAGGTTTTCCTAAAGGTACAACCACGCCTCGCCTTTTGAATAACAAAATCCCTCCCCGTCTCGACAGGGCAGACGAGGAAGGTGCAACTAAGAGGCGCAAGACTCGCCCGCTTCCTCTTGACCAGATCTTCGCGGTCAAGAGGAAAAAGGAAGCTCCTGCTGCAGCCTCCGGCGCTAGACGCCTCGAGGTAGGCGCTCAGACGCCTACTCCAGGCGCTAGCCGCCCATCATCCGGCGCAGGACGCCTGGCTCACGGCTCCAAGCCGTTACCAGCCGGCGCCAGACGCCCTGCTCTCGGCGCCAGTCGCCAGGTCCTTGTCGCTCCGTCGACTCCAAGCGCTAGTCGCTCATCTTCCGGCGCCAGTCGCAAGGTCATCGTCGCTCCAGGTCGCTCCTTGCCGAGTCTCAGCGCCAGTCGCTCTCCATCCCCAGGCGCTAGTCGCTCAGTTGCCGACTCCTCGCCAATCATCGGCGCAAGTCGCCCAACCCCGGCGGTTTCCACACCACCTAGAAAACGACCCTTCGAGGTCGGGACATCAACGCCGGTGTCTGGAGGATCGACGCCGACTAATCCTTGGGTTATTCCGCCTCTCATCACTCCACCATCGTTGTCACCCATTAGAAGGAACACCGAAGGGACACAAACAACGACGAGTCAACTTCAGAGTGCAGCCTCGCAGACAGCGCCCAGAGAGTTAAGGGATACAGCGACGCAGACGGAGGTACCCGACAAACCGGAAGTGATCTCAAGGACCACGCAGACGAAGCAACGAGGAGGCAGAGGACGTCGAGGAAGAACCCGAAGAAGAGAATTGTAAAGCAAGAGAATTTCTAACAAATTGTTAAATGTTTTTGAGTTCTAATAAAATGTTGTTAAAATAAAAATGTAAACAACAACAACAGAAATAAACACAAAAAAATAATAATAAAAATCTTAGCGATTGTCAATCAGACTGCGTTACGTCTAAACATAATAATAAAGTAAAGAAGTAAGTACAGGGTATTTATTATCCTTTTCAGTGTATAGTTATATATATATATTAATGTGTATATATATTTATTAAATATTTATGTATTTTATAGGTTGTGTCTGACATTCAATACAACTGTGTGTTTGCGTGTCTTGAGGTATGTATTTTGAAAAATGCATGTTATTATAATAACAGTTTTATTAATCAGAGCTCGGTAGTGCTATCTCCCTTTTACCTCGCTGTCCTGCGTGCAGTCTACAAGTCGCTTGAGGCTCAGGCGCGTATAATTTATAAACAATAGCTTTCTATGTCATCCATAAGGTATTATTGTTGACATATCCCAGTAGGTCTAATCCATTGATCCATTGATAACTGAAACGTTCCTTTAACTAATTGAACAAAAGTAGAATTAAGTAATTATTGAAATGAAGAAAATTCAGATTGATCTTTTATACAAGCAAAAGCGGGAACATCAATCTGCATATTGCACGTAGCAAGCCGCATAAGACGTGGTAAAGAATTATCATCACCGATGTCAATCATTTATTGAATTCTGTTTCTGTTCAATTAGTTAAAGGGTTATTTCACAGTCATCAGTGGATTCGGCCTACTTAAAAAAAAAACGTCAACAATAGTACCTCATGGGTTATATGGAAAGCTATTATGTCTGTTCAGTTAGCACTTCCCCCCTCCACAAAAAACCGAAATAACACATGCAGAAATTGAATGCTCTCTATGTGCTAAATATGTGCTTCACGATTTTTGTGCTCAAGCGGTTTCGCAGGAAATCGCAATTGAAAGTGGGGGTGCTGGCTTAACATAAGCTAGCACCCACACTCATTAAAATTACATATAATTTTAAATGCCTCAAAATTAATCTGTCTGTAATAGTTTAATTAAAAGATATACGCAAATAAAGATCTATACAGGGTGAGGCAATAATTATTACTATCTTAAATATATTTGAATCTATAAGGACCAGAGAAAAATTAGTGTAACCAAAATGTACGGTACGAAGGAGAAGTGAAGAATAAACGATTGAAAAATATATTTTTGTATTGAATGGGTCGGGCATCAAGTAACTTGTACTACTAAGTGCATTAGCAACTCATGTGGTTATACGACAAAAAATATTACTGATAATATAGTTGTTCCAATTTCTATTAATAATTTGAAGAAGAAAAGTTATAATCTTAATAATTTATTAAAAGATACATTTTTAAATTGGGGTCCATTATATGGAAAAACATGCCAATCTTGTGCAGGAAATCTAGTATTTAGAAATGAATTAACGTTGACTAAAGAAATAGTTATTATTCATTTAATTTTGTTCTCGTCACAGGATGATAAATTAGTGAAAATACCACAGACATTTAATTTAACTGTTATACCAACAACTAAGATTTCGATAGCTAAACAGCAGTATAAAGTAATGAATACTATATTTCATCAGGGTACATCTATTGAAGATGGTCATTATACAAGTGTGTGTAGAGAAAACACATTTTGGATTGAATTTGATGATGGAAAAATTATAGAAAAGAAACGATGGCCTACAGGTGCTAAAAATATTTATATATTATTTTTGGAAAAAGTTGGTAAAAAATAATTTATACAAGCAACATAATATAGATGCATATTTTACATGAAAGCAATGTCCGGTAATGTATATTATATATTAACAACTTCAGACACATTTCTTTATAAGGTGTAATTTTTTTCTGTGGTATACATACGTATAGCATTAGCATTAATCATGCTACATTGCGATTATTTTTTGTCGAAATTGAAAAATTTATACAAGATGTACAACTAAAAGGGTTTAGAAATATTGTTTATAAGATTAAGATGCGTAACACTACAAAAAGGCGTGATATCCGTACAAAATTACCTTTTTTAAAAAAAAGGTAAAAAAAGGCGCCAAGTACACGCATAGTAGTGCATATGTTGTTACCTCGAAAAAAAAACAGTGGTAATATTATACCTCGAAAAAACCTAAGTAACAAGTGGTAGACGTAATCTTTGTATCTCGAAAAATATATAAAAAACCTAAGCAATATATGTTGTTACCTCGAAAAAAAAACAGTGGTAATATTATACCTCAAAAAAACTTAAGTAACAAGTGGTAGAAGTAATCTTTGTATCTCGAAAAATTTCGAAAATATGTTGTTACCTCGAAAAAAAAAAACAGTGGCAATATTATACCTCGAAAAAACATAAGTAACAAGTGGTAGAAGTAATCTTTGTATCTCGAAAAATTTCGAAAAAACTTAAGCAATAGTATCTTTTTTTTCAAAAAATTATAACTCAAGTGATACACATCTCACAAAATTACGTTACCTCATCAAAAATAAGTCACGCTTCAAGCGATCTATTACAATTACAAAAAAAAATGATATTTCTTTAAATTACAGCGCCAATTACAGAGAACATACACTGAGAAAAATAATTTGTCAATCCCAAGAAATATTTAGTCCGATATGTTCAACTAAACATTTTAGTTAGTTAACTAAACATTAGTTGAATTAATTAATTCTTAATTAAAAAAACAAAATAAATTGTTGATACAACTAATATTTAGTTAACTAACTAAAATGTTTAGTTGAACGTATCAGACTAAATATTTCTTGCGATTAACAATTTTTTTTTCTCAGTGTATTTTTCGAGATGCAAAGATTACGTCTTCCACTTGTTACTTAAGTTTTTTCGAGGTATAATATTACTGTTCTTTTTAAGGTTAACAAATTTTATTTATATTTAAATACAAAGTTTATTTTCAATAGAATAAAAGATTGAATCATGAAGAATTACAGAGGTAACAGTACAAAATACAAATATTTTATTAAAATATTTAAACCCAACAAGGGAATACAAGGTATTTAAATACAAAGTTTATATATGTATTTTAAAATATTTAATCGCAAAAAATTACAGAGGTAACAGTACAATATACAAAATAAAAATATTTTATTAAAATAAAAATTTTTTTTTTATTAAAATACATAAATTTTTCTTATAAAAAAACTTGGCGCTGCTAGACCTTGAAATTAGGTCAGCGTGGTGTGTATGTGCGAGCGAGTGATATGGGTATGGGTGATGTGTGTGTGTGTGTGTGTGTGTGTGTGTGTGTGTGTGTGTGTGCGTGTGTGTGTGCGTGTGCGTGTGCGTGTGCGTGTGCGTGTGCGTGTGCGTGTGCGTGTGCGTGCGCGTGCGCGTGCGCGTGCGCGTGCGCGTGCGCGTGTGCGTGTGTGTGTGTGTGTGTGTGTGTGTGTGTGTGTGTGTGTGTATGACGGTGAATAATGCGGTTAGGTTGTGACCGAACACGGGGTGATAATAATAAAGAGACTTACTACTTGATGTCACAATAACGGTCGCCACTACGTTTTAACCGATTACGTAGAACGGTTCTGGAATGACCTTGCAGAAATTCCTGAGATGCCTTCCTTCCTGTCTGGATTCTTCCTTCGTCGTCGAGGATTACGCACGAAGTTATCGAAGATAATTAAGGAAAGGAGAGGTCTTTGAATGAATGTCACTCGTGAATTAATTAAATAAAAACACAGAGTATATTTTCATATCAATCAACACGCACAATATCCATAAAGGAAAAGATAACGTAATCACTACAATCTCGTGACCCGGGATATATATCGTATTCGTACGATCGATTTACGCGAATCGCGAAACGCAAAGTATCTTTCGCACGACTTTGCAACGAAAGCTTTTAACGCACACGACGTGTATATGCTACGATCCTCTCTCCTCGAGAGTCAACGACAAACATCCTAGTTCTCTCTTTGCGCTTCCCTTATATAAGATTCGGGAAGAGCCATCCCCACTACCGCGCCTCGGGCCAATCAGAAGATGGTACCGTCGCGCGATCTCGCTATCTCTCTCGCTCATGTAGTCGACTGGTCTGAACAGGAAAAACCGTTACTTCTAAGAATATCAAATTACCAAACTACGCAAAACTGAAATCTTTAATAAATAAATAAAGACTCGCGACTACATGCCTTCTAAATATTTACTTTACCTTGTCCTTCGTAAAGAACTTAAAATTAATTGAATCCTGCAATGCATACACGCTCGCGTAATTACACATTGCACGATTCTCTGATTAAACGAATAAAATTCGTTAGAGAAATAAAATGACGAAAGACTGCGGCTTTCGTTTTACAGAGGCGTATTATTACCTCTGAAATAAATTCAACGAATCGTTAGGTGCTCGCAATGAATTATAAAAAGATAAAACAATTTAATTATCGAAATACGACAAATGAGAGAAATAATTAACCAGACGTGCTTATAAACTTTTAAATAGCGAATATAATCTCGCGGTGCCGTACAAGGCTTCCCCAATGTAAATTCACGCTGGAAAATCAATAATTACGAAAAAAGATAAAATCTTTATTAAATGACTTTAACTGGTCGAGCAACGACTCGTTGGACTTCTCTTGAGTAAAGAAAGTAAAATTTATGCATAAAAATCATTAATTATGATTATTACGACTTGTGACCTTGACTTTTAAATATTCATATTTTAATGAAAAGAAAGATATATTTGAGCTTCTCGAAGCTCCCTGAACTCGAATATAATCCGCAATTACCATAATTACGGTTAATTACAATTACTAATTACCAAGGTCAAAACTTGTAATAACGTGAAATTCGCTAAACAAATCATATATCTAGCTTCTACAAGGTCTAAAAAGAATAAACAAACTCAAAAATTAACGCTAAGTACAAAATTGAGCAAGTGACCTTGAAAATATAAAAACTTTAAATAATTAGAATTTCGCGCTTCTGATCGCCCAGGTAAGTTTCTAGGAACGAAATGAACACGTCTATCGCGTCGAATCGATAAAAACCTATTATTAACGAAATCCACCTGTTGCGGTGCGCTTTTAATCTAACGCGAAATCTCGCGTTTTAAGTGTGCAGATCGCTTCAATTTATCGTCAGAAGTAATTTAATACCCATAAAATGGCCGTCGCACCGTTATTTCAATCGGTGACCTTGAACCTTAAAAACTGTAAATTTGGCTAATTTAAGCCTAGGAATCGTTAAAGAGAAGTATCTAGAGACGATCTGTGCACTTGGAAGTTCAAAATATCAATAAATAAACAATCTCATTTTTTATGAGAAATTACGCATAAAACGCTTAGAATAAAGTATAAAATGTAATATAATCGTGCAGGAGCACTAGAAAAATTATAATCGAACCAGAGAAAATAAATTTAGACTATTAAAGCCTCGTTCACAATAAAATCAAAATAAATGTCTTTTCACAACGGAAAATGTCTTTTTCAACAGCACTCGGACCAACCTGTCGTTGCCCTCTTACTGCTGCTGGTCTGGAACGTCCATCCTCTGGCTCTGCGTCCCCTGGAGTAAGTCATCTAACGGAACATTCTCCGTTAGAGTTGTCAAGCGAAATTATCTCCGCCTCGGAATTGGAGTATTCAACCGGAGCAGGAAGGGATCGGGAAGGCATTTTTATTATTTTAGGCCTCGGTTTTTGGAGTAAGCATGTCCCTTGACGGCGTCACCTCTCTCTGGCTCGCCATCTCTGCCACGTGTTGTCCTCCAGCTCGCACCACGTCCATGGGTGAAGATGCAGCCTGTGGACTTTTAGCCACCGGTTGCATTACCCCCGGCAAATCCACGCTAAGGGTTCTCCTTAGTACGGATTTAATTGAATCTGTTTCCTTGGATGTGGAAGAGCTCGTGTCGTCGTCGGTATCCGTATGGACTTCCTTCAAGTGTTTCGCTGCCTGTTCGAAGGCCTTACGCTTCGCTGGTGGAACAACTGTCTGCATATCGATAATTTTCGGTGTACCCTTGGGCGTCATCTTCCGCTTCCTCGAACGGCTGGAACTTTTCTCCTCCATCCGAATGGTAAGCACCGCTGGTACCCGGGGTCGAAGATGCTGGTGGCTCAATCGCCAGCTGTTCCGTGACAGGTGGAGCCCTTGTCACTACCATTGGGAATATGTCGAAATCGAAATTCCCTCGTGTATAGTTCCTTTGAATTGATACGAAAATTGTCTTCGATCAACGTTCGCTTCCAGATGGGTCACCGTGAACGCCGCTTGGATCGACGCAATGAGTTTGTTTCCCTCTCTGTGATGTAAAACACAGGTTCGAAACACATGCGCCCCACTGAGGGTATCTTGTTCCTCGAGTACGTTAAGAGCTATTTGTTGTCGCTCCTCGTGTTGTTGAACAAGCACTTCTCGTGCCACCGGTATCGGTGGTGAGCCCCGAATGCGTTCTTCTTGCAGGGCCACTCGTTCTCTTGTCGCACGCAGGATTTCCTTTAATTCACGTCTCACTTCGAGTTCGTGTTGAATCTCGCGCTCGCGCTGTATCAGATTTAAATATTCTTGATACATTTTGGTTTTCGCACTAGTGTTCGTAACGCCTTTAATATCACGCCACGACACGTTTGTCACGCGACGCGTATCGATCGAAAGATCACTGCGCTCTACGGTCGTCTCTGCTTCCGCGCTCATATATATCGTCTCGCCCGACGCTTCCCCCACCACGGTGGTTTCGCGCGCACTCGCTACAGTCTGTTCACCGTGAGTTCGCGATCGGGAACATTCATTCGATTTATCACTCGCGGTCACATAACCCGAATGATCGTTTTCGCTCGTCGATGGAACGTTTATTCGCGGAACTGTCACTTTCGGAATTTTAAATTCCTCGATGAAGTCCGTTGAGATGAAGATTGGCGACGTTTCGTTCGTCTTCTTCGTTATCTCGTCTTCTTCGACACTCTTTGCTTCCCTAGCATCGAGTTCTGTTGCAGCATCGGAATCGTGGTGATTATCGGCTCGTTCGCTCCTCGGACCGTTATCCTTTTCTTCGCTCATTATCGTCGACAGTCGGGAACTCGCGTTGTCGTCGTCGATCACCATCGGTATGCTCCTTTCTCGTTAATCGGGGTAGACGTTCGGAATTCACCTACTGGTCCTCCGAGCCTTTTCCTTTGATGCTCTGTTTCAACCTTTCTTATAGCGATCTTCAGACTTTTGTGCTTGCACGTCTTCGGGTCGATCAGCTGTCTTCTTTTCTTGAGGTGGGTTAAGGAGTCATCTTCCGAATTATCAGAAGGCTCCCCAACTTCTTCTTTTATTCTTCTGAGAAGTTCGAGTCGCTCGTTGATCTTCTCGATCTCACGCTCCTCGATTTGAAGTTTCCTTTGGATTTCGATCCATTTGTTTTCTTCTATTTCGCGTTCATGGGCTTCGAGTTCAGCTCGAACCTCGCGATCTCTTCTCAGCTGTTCCTCGATATTCAACGAATCTTCGCTGCTAGTCGAAGCTGCTTGGTGGTACGTATTCCTCGGTGGTAGGTAGACTATCAGTCCGCAGGATTGTTTATTGACTGTATTGCTCTAGTCGTTTCAGAATCTTCGGATTGGTCGTCCGGCTCGGCGTCGTTATCGTTAATATCAGTGAGCATTACGCACACCCTCGCCTCGCTCCCGGATTCGTCCTGTTGTTCATCCGTATCGTCATTATAGCTGTTGTTTTGGCTGTCGATCAATCTCGGTACTCGGCATGGCCTCAATTGTCGACTGTTGTACACACCAATAGTATTTCCTTGTAGGCTTTCGATAAGATAGGCATTCCGTCTTATCTCGCGGGCAATTCGGTATGGACCGTCATAGACTACGTGAATTTTCTTCGTAAGTCGTCGCGATGCGTCAGATCTTCGGTGGAGCTTAATCATAACTAAGTCTCTCTCCCTATAAATCTGCGCTACCTGTTTCTTTTCGGCCTGAATCTGCCTAACGCGAGCCATTTTTGTAATTTTTCCCTAGCTAAAACTACTTTTTCGCGAAACGAAATTTCATTCTCGGGATTCATCGGTTTCAAATCATCGCACACGTGCCAATGGAATTCATCGCCGTATGTCAATTCGTTGGGTGTAAAACCCGTAGAAGCGTGTACCGTATCGTTGATTACATTCTCGGCACGTTCTACTATTCTAAACCAAGTATGATTGTCTGTCGCTCGAATAGGCCCTAATTATTCTACCTAATTCTCGCATTACCCTTTCTACCGGGTTGGACTGGGGATTGTACGGTGACGTTTTACGCGTAACTATACCGTTATTCTCGGCAAATTCGCTCCATCTGTTCGTTATGAACTGTCCCCCGTTGTCCGTTAATATCTCACTCGGTTTACCTACTTGTGGAAAATATTTTTCCTCCAAGATATTCGTTATCGTGTCTAACTTTCTGATCCTTCATAGGATAGAATTTTGTCAGCTTCGAGAATTGATCCATGATCACTAAGACATACTTCAATCCTAACCTAGTTTCTCGGCAAAGGACCAAAGATATCTATCGAAACTACTTTACCGGGTTTACGCGGTAATTCGTAATATTGCACGCCCTGAGTCGGCCTCGTATAATACTTGGTCAACTGGCATATCTTACACGAAGCTACTAACGTCTCGCGTAATTCTCGCTATGTTCGTCGCGTAAAAGTATCTCTTTACGAACTTCGACGACTTTATCCGTTCCAAAATGAATCAACAATTTGTGAACTTTATTAATTAAATTCCACGTGTTCTTTCGCTGGAATTACTACTCTATCTGAATCTTTAAATTTGATTCTAATTAAACCGTCTCTCCAATAAACGTTCTGAGGATCATCCTCAACCGCTTTTAACAGAGCTTCATCTCGCATCTGCATTCTTTTTAGCCACGGTACCCAATGTTCGGTGTCCGCGCCTTCATAAACGTCTCGAATCAACGCTATTCTAGTATCGTCGTTGTCCGTGCTATTCAACCGGGATAACGTATCCGCGATCTTATTTTCTTTACCGGGTATGTGTATTATTTCGAGGTCAAATTCCTGTAAGAATTCGAACCATCTAGCTATACGATTGTTATTCTTAACGCACGTACTTAGAAATTGCAGGGCTTTATGATCCGTATGTACCCTGACATGCCTACCCATTAGAAGAGTATGCCATTTTCTTAAGGGGATCCTGCAGCCGTATGAGTTACCGACATTATCGTTCGACGATGGATCTTTTAATTGGCTTTATAGAATTGCAAAAATCTTTTCTAGAATTAAAGTCCGCACAAAAATCTAGGGAGGAAAACGCGATTTTATATCAAAAACACAAAAAAATTAAAAATATTACTTATTTGGGCACATACAGCTGTCACCTGACGACAATATTTACTTAAAACAAAAATTCTGCAGTTTATACATACATAATGTTTATCATCCTCCCTTGGGAAAACATGTAGGAATAATATCGTGTAAGTAGAAGTAAGATTCAATGCGTACAAAAAAAGATCCATCGACGAATTATTTTAGTAATGCAAATACGGATGCAGAATGACAAGAAGAGCAGTGACAGCAGTGTTGCGTGCAACAGTAGTTGCCGGATCTTGTCAGAGATGGCGCTAAAATCGCAGCCAAGACCGCGCGAACAACGCTGTGAGCATGAATTGGACCGCAGCCCCTTTACCCGTTCTAGACAGGATGATGATGATCCTACTCGCGGCTCATCCTAGTGAGTAGTGTAGACGGATAAAAATAATTGATTATCCATGGTTTTTACTTTTTACCCGTCTACACTACTCACTAGGATGAGCTGCGAGCAGGATTATCCTCCAGTCTAGAACGGGCATTTTTGTATTGTAATATATATATATATATATATATTTTACAATATATATGTACACACACACACACAAACACAAACACACACACACACACACACACACACACACACACACACACACACATCCATGTACGTATGCAACATACCGAAAAAAAAGAGAAAGATAAGAAAGAAAAGGAAGATAAGAGAGAAAGAGGATTATAATAACATGTGAGGGAATAATACATGTGTATACTGATATATAAACTTTTTATAATTTATTTATTACACATTACATATTATAATGATGTAATGTAATAACTATGATGTAATAATTACATCATAGTTATCCCGTGCGGTATCCCGGAATGCTCGTGCCAGGTGCAGGCACGTACCCTGGCGGAGGAGCGGGCACGTATCCTGGTAAAGGAGCGGGCACGTATCCTGGTGAAGGAGCGGGCACGTATCCTGGCGGAGGAGCGGGCACGTACCCTGGTGGAGGAGCGGGCACATACCCTGGTGAAGGAGCAGGCACGTACCCCGGGTGAGGAGCGGGCACGTACCCCGGCGCTGGTGCCGAAACGTACCCTGGCGGTGGCGCATATCTTGAAGCACCCTTGCGCCGATCCTTTTGAACCGCTCTTCGTACAATTTTATTTATTTGCTGAAACAAGAAATATTTAAAATTATTTTTTAAACATAAATATATATTAGTTAAATTTTTTTTATATATGTGTGTACTTACTTTTTGATTAGCATATTTCGGCGGTAGCGGAGGCTGTGCCAGAGCCGGGGTTGGTGCCGGTGCCAGAGCCGGGGTTGGTGCCGGTGCCAGAGCCGGGGTTGGTGCCGGTGCCAGAGCCGGGGTCGGTGCCGGTGCCGAAACCGGAGCCGACGGCGGTGTTGGTGAAGCGGTCACGTAGCGGTACTCCGACGGGGGCGCCGGTACGTACCTCGGCGGAGGCGCCAGTATATAATTCGGCCAAGGCACCGGTACGTACCCAGGCGGAGGTGACGGTGCTGGAGCCAATGACGATGTCGATGCCGACGATGCGGGCGGTAGCGGTGGCGGCGGTGATTGCGATGGCGGCGGCGGCGGTGGCGATGTCATTTCTGCCTGCGGCGTCGCCGCTGTATTCGGCACATTTGTGCCTAAACTTTTTGCTGGAATGGGAAATTAGGAAATATATTGTTAGCGCTGCGTCTCTCTCTCTCTCTCTCTCTCTCTCACACACACACACACACACACACACACACACACACACACACACACACACACACACACACACACACACACACACACACACACACACACACACACACACACACACACACACACACACACACACACACACACACACACACACACACACGCACACGCACACGCACACTCCTTCGCCCGTTCACTCGCACGTTTTCTTATCCATTATGTGTATCTGCCTCTCGTTCGCTCATCCTTTTGCTCACTCACTCATTCACTTACACACCCGTTTCTTTACCCGTTCTCTCTCTCTCTCTCTCTCTCTCTCTCTCTCTCTCTCTCTCTTTCTCTCTCTCTCACTACTTCGCCGTTCACTCGCACGTTTTCTTATCTGTTCTGTGTACCTGTTTCTTGTTCGCTCGTACATTCGTTCACTCACTCACTCACGCACCCGTTTTCTTACCCGTTCTCTCTCTCTCTCTCTCTCTCTCTCTCTCTCTCTCTCTCTCTCTCTCTCTCTCTCTCTCTCTCTCTCTCTCACACTCCTTCGCCCGTTCACTCGCACGTTTTCTTATCCGTTCTGTGTACCCGTCTCTCGTTCGCTCGTCCTTTCGTTACTCACTCACTCACTCACTCACTTAGGCACCCGTTTTCTTACCCGTTCTCTCTCTCTCTCTCTCTCTCTCTCTCTCTCTCTCTCTCTCTCTTTCTCTCACACTCCTTCGCCCGTTCACTCGCACGTTTTCTTATCCGTTCTGTGTACCTGTCTCTCGTTCGCTCGTCCTTTCGTTACTCACTCACTCACTTACGCACTCGTTGTCTTACCCGTTCTCTCTCTCTCTCTCTCTCTCTCTCTCGCTCTCTTTCTCTCACACTCCTTCGCCCGTTCACTCGCACGTTTTCTTATCTGTTCTGTGTACCTGTCTCTCGTTCGCTCGTCCTTTCGTTACTCACTCACTCACTTACGCACTCGTTATCTTACCCGTTCTCTCTCTCTCTCTCTCTCTCTCTCTCTTGTTCGCCCGTCCTTTCTCTCACTTACTCACTCATTCACCCGTTTTCCTACGCGTTCTATTTCTCTCTCACTCTGTATTTCATTCACTCACTCACTCTTACTGTAATATAATAAAATTATTATACTTACATCTTCTGATTCCGCGACTCGCTCCCGGCGGCATGTCGAAGACAAATGATTTATCTTGGCAGCGCGAATTTCAATCACCGAGAGAGCATCGGGCGATGTCGGTGACATTCGTTCCTTATCCATGAGGACTGTTTCTTGTGTTGGTAATTCAACACAAGCAAGATTCACTCATATACACACTACTAAGCACGGCACGTTTTCTGTTGGTAAACAAATGATATTCGCGTGACTGCGAGCTCACGTATTCGGCAACGGATTTTTCTTTTCAATATTGACGAAAGACTTGATATACAGGGTGTCTCGTTATAAATGTCAGGGTGAATATCTCGTAACTGTTTGCAGTCACATAAAATATCAATAAAGGAAAGGACCCCGCACTAATTATATAGGAAATTGGATCTCGGTGAAATCGGGTAATTTTTTAATATGTTGTAGCTTATGACCTACTGAACAAAAACTGTAATGCACAAAACTAAATAATGGACAGTTTTTGAGCTACAGCCAGTCAAATACGAA
Source organism: Temnothorax ravouxi (assembly GCA_030770255.1). Lineage (NCBI taxonomy): Eukaryota > Metazoa > Arthropoda > Insecta > Hymenoptera > Formicidae > Temnothorax > Temnothorax ravouxi. Next base: position 119,896 of record JASTWP010000648.1, read on the forward strand.
AAAATAGGGTCTGCGCGAGTACTATATAATTTCCTATATAATTAGTGCGGGATCCTTTGTATGATTCTTAGTTTGCAACAACATACAAGTAAAATTTTTTTTATCCACGATTTTTCTGAAAATTATCTACGTTTTTTCAAATAAATATCTGTTTTTTATAATATATTTGTGTAGTGAAACGTAAAAAGAATTGAAATTGTATGGGATAAATGTCGTTTCCGTGTGCCTAATCGGGTACTCGCAACTCGTGCGTTTGTGTAAAAGAGTCACGGTGCGTTCTCGCTCCACGCGTATTTGGCGCGATAAATTTCATCAAGAGCACTTGATGTACCGTGCCGGTAGAGATGAATACCGTAGTAATCGTAGTCTAGCGAGTAAAACGACGGACTAGAATGCTAGACGTTTCATGTACTCTTTCCGACTTTTTTTAGCTTTTTCTTCTAAAGGTTTTTAAATAAATTATTATAATAAATTATGGAATACAATAAAGTAATAAATTATTTTACAATTATTAAAATTATTTGCATATTTTTTTATAATTTATAATTAGAAAAGGTAATAATCACGAACTTATAAAATTGCATCGGTAATATAACATAATATAATAATTGTAGAGTTTGAAAGTTATTTCTTATATTTTCAATAAGAAAATTGCCTTTTTGGAAATAATTTAATTATAAAATTATTATTTCTTACTTTATTGTATTACATAATAACTTACTGAATACACTTTTAGAAGAAAAAGCGAAAAAAATTGGGAAAAACAGAGCTCGAACATGAGATGTCCAACACTCTAGCAGTCTAGCCCGTCGCGCATCGTCTTACTCACTAATAAGCTACGCGTACTACCTGACATTCATTTCTATTGGCACTGTACATTAGGTTTATGAAAACGATGTATATTATCAATATTTTATCCCATTCAATTTTAATTCCTTTTATCTCACTATACAGATACATTGTAAAAACACCGGTATGTATTTAAAAAAACGTAGGTTTTTTTTTAGAACTCGGAAAGTATAAGTAAAAAAGAAGATTTTACTTGTATTTTGTTGCGAAAACCATGCAATTTTCCCTTCTTGATATTTCCCTGCAAGGAGTTACGAGATATTTGTCCAGACATTTATAATGATATGCCCTGTATACTGCTGCTTGATTTTATTATGTTATATAATGTTGTGAACATACTTAGTTTTACATTATTTCAGACTAAATTTGTATATAATTATTTTTAAAAATTTTAATTTGTTTTCTCTTCTTATGTGTAGTATGAATTCATAAAGTATCATATATATATATATATATATATATATATATATATATATATATATATATATATATACACGAGATGTACAAGGTAAGGCATCTAAAGCAGGCCAGAATATACCGAGCACGGAATTGTACACTCTCAAACACGGAATCGTAATTTTGATTCGCTCACTATCAACTCGGTGTGCTGCTGTCGAATGCGAATCCGCGCGCGGAGGTCAGGTGCTTTATTACCGCGAACTCCGGACCTCCGGCAACAGGCTGAAAAATTGGCGGAGCCAATCGGTTGTCGACATCCCCAGAAAGCAGTTGATTTGAAAAATGTCAAACGATTCAGCTGATGTTGGAGTTGACAACCGATCAGCTGTTTTCGCCGAATCTCTCGCTTTATCCTGGATGTCGGCACAAGCAAAACGAGACATTTTTTCTGTTTCGCAAATTCTAAGAAACGACCTGCTTATATCTAGAATAAGTTTAGCTTTTATATATAATAATTCAGCTTTTATGTAGAATTAAATTTAAATTTCGAAGTCGTTTTCCGGGATAAGGAACAATTTTAGGAACAATGTTTTTATTGGTGAGTTCGATACAATACACACACACACACACACACACACACACACACACACACACACACACACACACACACACACACTACATATATACATACATATACATACTATAGATTGAGTATGTGTATAAGAGAATGACTCTTTCGTAAATATTGCAGCTTATTATTTGCTTATTTAAAGTATTTCTTACAGAATTATTAAAAATATATCGATTGTATAATATTCACCTTTTATTCATTGTTTATGGTAAAAATAAAGCAAAAAACAAATTTTTAATATAAACAATATAAGAATAATACTAAAGAAACGGAAAGCATTAGTCATTTTTGCAATTTATACTTGCGATCTATCATTATACATATATTTGGAAGAGGTAAAGCTCATAATAGCTTTTCCTGATTATTTAACTTTATAATTATAATTAAATCAATTTTGAAATATTTGTGTTTTAGAGAAAAAATGTGTGTTAAATATTCCTACATGAAAAATAAAAAAACAAACTGCAATAAAATGGAAAAGTAGAAGGAATCAAATCTGCTAATAAGTTGGATACGTTGTTATTTATCCGTATAAAGATTCTTACGAAACTTTATATGT